>VUQR01009856.1:0-12882 GCA_015108515.1 Hemichromis elongatus | reverse complement strand
GTGTGCGCATCAAGTAAGTATGAAGATCAGCATTGTGTTTATATGTGGAGTGCCACTAACGTGCGTGTGCCAGGCTGAGAGCCCAGAGTCGGAGGTAGGAGGCTGTGTTGGAGATGCAGCCCAAGCAGTACTCGATGGTGTGGATGGCCTGATGCATAAACACATCTGCGACATCAAACTCCTACAGACAGCACAAAACAAACAAAAAAAAACAAACCCAAAAGGAGTTCATCAGGCTGTATTAAAACAATTAAACTAATTTAGTTACTCTAGCTTCACTCTCACCTCTTCTACTACCGCTCTTCCTTCTACCTCGCCCTGATGAACATTGATGGAGCCTTCGTCAGACACCAGTGGACGCCTGTCTTCATCCAGATGCTGCAGAGAATTAAAGATCAGTCAGAAAATAAATGCAGCTCTGTAAAAGGAATTAAAATTCAACCAAACGCAGACTCACCACTCGATGCCGTCTTCTCTTGAACATGATGTATTCAAACGTGGGCTTTCCAAGGAGGAGGAATGGCACAGAACACAGAGCCAGCACCACCAGGACCTTCTGCACTATATCCTACACAGCAAGAGTTACAGAAAAGGGGTTAACCACATCTGACCAGGAAGTTATTTAATTCAGAGCTTGCACGTATTTATCTACTTATTGAATGCAGCACTTTTGTTATTCAAAAAACAAAAAGGAGACACAACTACACCACTGTTGCTTGACAATGCAGTTAAAGTGCCGATTACTATTTTTGGAAAGTCCCTTATTGTGTTCATGTGCTTGTAATAGATGTGGCATCTGAGGTTTGAAAACGACCTGCCAAAGCAGTGCTCAGTGTGACCGACTAACACACACATTTCAGGAAGCGGGAAGCTAAGAAAATACATAAAGCAAACCCAATATGTTCCTTTTAGTGAAGCTCACAAGCGACGCACACACCTGTCCTCGATAAAGCGGAGGGTTGTCGGCGTTTTCCGTAAACAGGAACATGTCTATGAAGTGGATCAGTATGCTGGGAGCACTTTTGGACTGAGAAGGAGCGTAAGCAATCCACTTATAGACCACCATGAACACCAGGTAGCCAAACAGAAACAGCATGAAGAAAAGCTCTGGGATCAGCACAAAAATCAAACTGCTGAACTTGCGAAAGTGCCTGTAGAAAAAAACAAAACAACAACCGGGGGGGGGGAACAACGATAAGAACGCGAGGATGTGAAGGCAGCACAGAGCTAATCTGAAACACACAAAACAGCTGTGTAAGCAAAACGCATGCAACAAAAGGGTTAATTTTGTTTACCAGTAGTTGAAGAATGACAAACAGACTCCAAAAGTCATGTGAATAATGCCGATGATGACTGACATCTTCATTTTGTATGAGTTTAGGAAACTTAGTTTGTTGTTGGCCATCCCCCAGACCTGACGACAACATAGAGGAGAACAACTGGAGTTACAAACGAGACAACAGATTTAGTTTATATAGATTTATACACATATTTAAATCTTGATTGGAGGATGATGAGTATGATGGGCACACCGGGTCAATGCCAAATGGATAGGGGCTTGTGAAAACACCAGGTACCACAGGATCCATGGATAAGTACTGGCTCCCTGCCAGCACCGATGAACTGAAAGAGATCAGAGTAAGAACGCGTGTCGGAAACGGAGTAAAAAGCAAATAATTTCCAGGGTGAATTTACGAAAATGTTCTTACTTCCATATGTTTTTTTCAAACATTGGGCCGACGTGCCAGGCCGAGTTGAAGGTAGCGAGGCCTTTGCTGAAGCACTCGTTGTAAATGGCTCCGGTGTAGATGGAGAACAGTCCCATCAGCAGAATCAGATACCTTCCTCCGAACATCATCCTCCAGATCTGACACACGAAGTTTGTAGTCGAGGACGTGTTTTAGTACATTTAAATTATTTTAATTTTTTTTACATTTTTAACTAAAACCCCAATTAAAAAATATATATATATAAATGGGAAGCTTTGTCAGAAAAACAGAATGCAATGATTTTGAATTTTGGAAATACGCCCACATTTTATTTACACAGAAAACAAATATTAAAAATATTAAATATCAAATATTTAACAGCTGGAGGAACAATGTGCAGGAGCATCTTAGTCACAGACATATTCAAGTTTTAGAGCAACAAATGCTCTCGCCTTTGAATATGTCAGTAAGATAATGCTAATCTATATACTGTCTGAAGAGGGGATGCTACACAGCGGTAAACATGGCCTCGTCCTAAATCTTTTGAGTCATCTGTTGCCATGTTTCGTTTTCCTCAAAATGGTACATGTTTTCAGTTTAAACAGTTTACATGTTTTCTATGTCTTACTGTGAATAAAATAGAGGTTTATGAGATTTGCAAGTGAATGCATTTCGTTTTTATTTAGTATCTACGCCATTTTTGGAATTGAGGTCACAGAAACTGTTGCTACCTTTGCTTTTATTTTTCTCATCTGCGATTTTCGTGTTAGCGCGACCTGTAATTCCACTAAGAAAATGTAGCTGGAGTCCATGTTTGTGCATGCAACTTTTAACCAACATGCAAAATTTACAAGGTACTGCTGGATTCCCTGGCTCACAGAGATTATGAAAGCAAACTGGAATTTCAGTACATTTTATGGGGGCATCTGTGAAACAGGAAGTGAGTTCATTTGGTTATTAGTCAGTGTGGCGAGCAGGTCCTGTGGCACAGAGGAACAATCTAAATGTGTTCCGTTCTTTTACAGATGCTGGTTTGTCTGAAAGTTTTTATTGTATTCTTTGTTTACAGTTTTGGTTTTTTGGTTTTTTTTGGAGCAGGTTGATTGGAATACAAATTAATAGCGCTGAAGTTTGCCTTTAGGTTAGACATTCTGTTAAACACCGAGTGTCCCCTCTTCTAATTTACCTCATTGTTGTTGTTTCTAAGTTTGGGATCCTTTTCCTCGAGGACCATCCAGAGAGCACTCAGAGCCATCAGTAAACCATGGCCCACGTCCCCGAACATCACCGCAAACAGGAAGGGGAATGTAATTATGGTGAACAAAGCTGCAGAGGCATTGAGAGACAGGACTTAACCAAAGTAAAATACCTGAAAGCGCTCACTTTGAACAAATTTATATTCCCCAACATTCACGAGGAAATTATGTATGTCATCTAATGACGCACCTGGATTGACTTCACGGTAGCTGGCCACTCCGTAGGCATCTACAATGTTCTGGAAGCCTGTTGTGAAGGAGTTGAGGGGAAACAGAGTAGGTGGAGGTGTAGAGGAAGGCAAGCGGTTGTAGAAAGAGTCAACCCCACTGCCGCTTTTCCTCTGAGGTCGGACAACAGGGTGGGATAAAAACAGGAAATTAGGCGGTTTACTCATCTGTGCTATTTACAGCTCTATGTTTCTGCTCATCGCTTGTCTCACCCCTCCCTCTCTCAGCGCACTCTGCAGTTCAGGCAGCTTGGCGGTGGGGCACCAGGCCTCAGCGATCAGGCATTTGTCAGTGACAGAGGGGCTGCAGAGATTCAGTACCGACTGGATCGCCTTGCACTTCTGGACTCGCACCTTCCACTGGGGCAGAACGGCCACCGCCTTCATCAGCAACTGGTGCAAGAAGTTTTCGGTCTGTGACAACACCTGAAGTCACAGAAGGAAACAAAAGAGAGGCGTGATAAATGTTCTAGAAGTACTGTAATATACTGTTCTATACAGAAACTACAAAACCAGACATTACAGTCTTTTAATTATTTTGATGCTAATATGTCGTATCGAAAACCAAAAGAAAATCACTCACTGATTTGATGTCTTCAATTCTCCCTTGAAGTCCCTGGAGAACCTCCTCTCTCTCGGCAGAGCTCTCAGGGTATGCAAATGTTTCAGTGCGGAAGCTGCGAGGAGGGAAAATCCAAAGAAATTCAGGTTGAAAACACAGCAAGGTGCAGTTTCAGAATCTCAAAAAAGAAAACAAGAAATGCCCACCAATCACAGATCTTCTTGACTTTCTGTCCAATCTGATCGCCCCAGAAGGAAATGAGGAACACAGTCCATTGCACCATTTCCCCCTGAAAATAGAGAAAGATGCAACTGCTGTGGTAAAACACCTGGAATGAAACTCCTCTCTCCTTTTCCCCGAGCTCTTACTGTGTCAGGGTGCTCAAGTCGATCCTCCATTTCTCTAAAATCCACGATAATGTAACCGCGACACGCCCGCCACAACAGTCGCTCGAATGAGGGCACCTTCCAGGGGTGGACCACTCCTGCCACAAAACTGAGGGAGAGGAAAACTGTTATATAGAGATGAAAAAGGCAACATTTAACCCTTTAACATTTAATCAAAACCCACCTGAGTCTGACATCTTGGCGGTTATCAAACAGACCCTGGCTCTCCACTGCAGGTGGTGGTACCTGTGAGAATAAGACAAAGGAGAACTTTTTTTTAGTTTTCCTCAAGACAACAATTACAAAAAAAATTGTGCAGAAATGGAGTTTTTCACCACGTGTGACGCCGTGAGAGAGTGAGTTCTGGTCAGGACTCCTCGGTACTGACTCAGCTGCGTCAGCTGAGCCCTAAGGCTGTCTCTGTTCCTGGACACCTAGTGGGAAACATACACGATTTTCCATCAATCCCAAAAATTGTTCTTTCTCTCGTGGTGGACTAAGGAGAAAACAGAAGACCCTTCTCGAGATGTATTTCAGCGCTCACCTCCTTGAGCTCTCTGGCGAGCCTCTCGCTCTCCTCCTCTATGGTGATGAGCTCTCGGGGCTGAGGGGCCGACGGTGTCGGACACGGAGGAGGGAGTGGACCCTTTAAGGCTGGCGAATGGGAGCGATTTATCTCCTGCTCCAGGAAGTCTGCAGGGCAGAAAGGGTGGATGACAAATCAAGGAAAAAACAGAAGATGAATGGAAAAGTAAAGAGGAGCCTTATGAGTCAGTACTCACGAAAAGTCTTCTCAAGATCCTCGCATCGTCTGACCTCGCTGACAAATTTCCTCTGAAAGGAGTTCACATTGGGGTTTAACTGTAAGCAGAGAGCAGAGAATAAGGACACTGAGGAAGTCTACATGACTTACCCATGATTCAGTGTGTTAATATTTGCACTGGACTCTATGAACTGCAGCAAAAAGAAGAAGAACAGCATAAAGGGTTTAATGGACTCACGTCTCTGAACTCAACTAGGCCCAGCTCTCCCAGCTCGCTGACACAATTGTAGGCCGAGCCGGACTGAAGAAAGAGCTGCACAAGGCACACCTCCTCGCTGCGAAATATGGAGCCCATATCTGTACGACACCAAAGAAACAACTTTACATACACACTGTCCCCTGAATACGGCTGAGTGAAAGTACTGCAGCATATAAAGAGGAATATGAATTAGAAAAATTGGCAGACAGCAGTGTTAACAGATGGCATCCATTTTCAGTTAGAGCAATCAAAGCCACTCAGTGCAGAAGTATGTAAGTGGAACCTTAAGAAAGAGGAAGCACCAGGTCCTCCTGACCAGATGATCAGGTGGGGTTTCGACTATTGCACATACATGTGTCTGCCAAAATTAGCACACAGTCTCTTTTTTTAGTTGAATAAAATAATCAAAGATGTACCCATATATTAAAAAGCATTAATATATTTTAAAAAGGCACAATAAGGTGTATTATTATTGCTTTCCCGCAGCTACATACAAGCACTTTACAGTAAATTCCACCTTTGTGATAGTTTGAGTGTTTGATCTTTTGTTAAAAAGCTTAGAGCGCTGTATCATTTTTCAAAGCATTTCTTTAGCCTGTTGTGTTTGTGGTGCTTGCACTATATTCAGGCTAGCCTCACGTATTTGGAGGGCTGAGCAGTGAATTGGATCTATTTTCTTCATAAACTCAGCATTATGAGTGTCATGAAGGTGCGATTTTAATTTGGACAGCAGCTGTATGGGAGTAGCTAATAAACCGACCACTAAGAATAAATACAAATTTACTTATATCATAAAATAGATGTATCATAAAGGGAACATGGCTTCAGATTATTACTGTAAAAAGACTCACGCTCAGTGAGTCTGTTAAGGAAAAAGCATTTTTCCTTTCCTTATTCTTCGACCTATCGACTATTGTCTCTGCTTCTCAGCTTTTGTTGCCTGGGGCAAAGTTTCGTTTCCGCTATAATCGCTAGCACACAACTCCAGTGAAGGAAAAGCCGAAATATTGAAGCGTTTAAATAAAATACCTTTAACGCATTAATATCAGTCACATTTAAGAAATGTAACAGACGGGTTTGGTTTAGTCTCAGTGAGAACTATAGGAGATAAACCCGCTTGATAAAAGGATAGATTTGAGCTGAATGTCGGAAACCTCACCTGTCCGCGTGTTTAGCTCCGTTGCAATCCGACCTGGTGTCTGTCTGGCAGTCTGGTACCGAGCGGGACGGACTGACCCGGGACTGCTAACCTAGACAAAGCAGACGCGTTTGTGAGACTTGGGGTAGAAGTTCTCTGGCCCCGCACTTCCTGTTTGTGAGAGTCACGTTACTGCAGGAGACACGTGATTGTTACTGTTTGAATCTCGCTCCACCGCGAGGGGTCGAGATTTGAGGATCTTTAATGGCGGTAACGAGTCCAATAGTGTTTCTTTGTTCTTTTTTATTTGATATTTAGCCTGAAATGAAGTCAGAGGCTTATTATTAATTATTCACGGTTTGATAATACAGATAAGCACATCTGGAGAAGCGGGTTTTGCCGTGTACAGTCAGCTGAATGGCGCAGTCACGTGCCCTGTTTTTTTCCTCATAACTTTATTAACTTTCAACAAACCAAGGCCAGTACCCTAATTTGTAGCATGGGATGTCTCCAGATAATACATGCCAATGTTAGGGACGATATTCAAACTAAAAGTCAACCAAATATTTAAAGTTGTCTTAAATTCAGTTCTGTTACATTTAAAGCGACTGAAAAGTAGTTCCTTTCTTTGTAGTTTCATTATTATGCAGCAGGCACTCTAAAGGAAGAATGTAGAAGTTAACAAGTGACTTAAAACTCAACTGAGGTGTTGTGTAGGATTTGTGTAGAAATCACAGCCTTTAAGCTTACAGATATGTATCATAGACATGAAAACCACGGCCATTTCAGGCTTTTGATTTCTTTGTGCTATTCTTTCTCCAGGGTGGATGACTGTACATTGTAGATCTTTAATGGTTAAATAAAAAAACAAGAAATCAGTGCACATGCTTGAATTTATGGATTTCCTCTAATCAACACTCAGGATTGAGTCTTTTAATAATGGTTGCTGACGGTTTTATGGTGTCTTTTACCTTGAAAAGGCCAACGCATGTTAACTTCTTGTTCATGTGATCATGAGTCACTGCAACAGGTAATTCCTCTTTGCCACCATAGAAGGGATTTGTTATGCAAATGTGTCACTGCTTTGCATGAGGTGTGGGTGTAGGTCTGGAAGAAGACCCAAAATGTCACCCAATAAGAGGAAATTGGTTAGGATGAAGCGTAACGCGAAACAGGAACTGCTGGAACACCAGCATCACCATCCGCAGTGAAGTGAGTTTTACATTACGGTGGACTTAGGATGCCACTCAAGAAAATGGGTCCTGCTCCGAAATCAAGACCTTCAAATTCGCAGCTTCCCACAAGGACAAGCCAAATGCCTTTAAAACCATCTATGCCAGAAAACCAATTTTATTGAACAGTATTTAAATGAGAGGGTAAAAAAAAATAAAATCCAGTCCTCCTTTTTAAAGTCACAGAACAGGCTGCTGTACAATCCACCACGGAACAAGAACAACTCAAAGAAATCATTTGAAGGCCCAAAACCACAATGACATACAGATCCAAGATGATAAAGATTGAAACTACTTTTTTTTTTTTTCAGCAGATGAATAAAACCTGCTTTCAAATCCATATTTTATTGTTTGGTATAAAGCTCATACATGAAGAAAACAATGAGTAAAATGCATTTTGATATGAAAGGAACTTTAAATTTTGGATGCGTCTTGTAAACACTAACCATCCTAGCTGAGGACCCCCCCAAAGTGACAGACACTTGTATGGCAATACAAAAGATATTTTATTTAATTGTAAAAGGGCAGATGTGCAACAGGTAAAACAGCAGGTAATAAGAAATACACAACCGGGGGGAAAACAAAAGACAAAAATGTTTAAATGGAATCAATAAAAGGGGAAATGAAATGTGGCAAGTTTTTCACAGAAGTACATCAATGTCCTATACCTGTTGATCTCACTGTACATGACTGTAGATGCAGCTTATCTTACCCTAACGATATTATAATGAAGCTGGTCTACATTAAGAAGCAATTATAGTTTCCAAATGACCCCTCCCCCCCCCTTTCATACACACACACAAAAAGAAAATACTACAGTAAAATCATAATTGCTGGCAAACAGGAAAGGAACTTAAAGGCTTTTAATGTTTTTTTACATCATTTAGATTTCAAACACAAAGCCAAGAAACATGTCGCACTAACCATGCTGCTTCAAATCGCTGACAATCTCACGGGATTTCTTCACTGGATATGAGGACTAACTCACTAAAAGATGCAAAGTTAGCACAGATTTTTTTTTTCTCTTGCTTTTCTGATAATGAATGTGTCGAGGAAAGCGGCAGCTCTGACACAGACTGTTCTCCTCTTAGTTGCCCTCCTACCCTCATCTTGAATTTCTGCTTTTCTACAAACTGTAAAATTTGAGGCTTCTGTCCATTGCTGTAGACGTCAGGAACCGGGCATTCTCGCCAAAGGCCACCCCAGTCACCAATCCTGTATGGTCTATGGTTTAAAAGAGAAAGATCAGGGGTAAATGTCATGCCACATGCATGCTCAAGACCAAAAGATGAGAAAAAGATTTGACATATTTTTTGTCTCCATACCGGTGAAGTTGAGGACCTCAGACCACTGCTTGCAGATGTAGACACGGATGTCAGACCCTCCTACAGCCAGGTAGGTACCACTCTGATCAAACACGAGGGACTTCACCTAAAACAAAAAAATGAATGGATTAGACTGAGGAGCAAACCTAAAATGAGTTGGACAACTTCAAAGCTGGTCTCTAGTGAAACGCTCGAGTTCAGCCTATTAAAAGGAACAGAACTATAGAAAAAAAAAAACTGCTAATCTGGTTGTTCCTGAACTTAAAACAATCCACCTACCAGCACCCTGACACTTACACATGCAAGTTTTTATTCAAAGCCATTTATCTCTGGATGCAATGACACCCTAGAGGTGATGCTAAGACTATTTCTCAAACAGTTTTAAAAAAATCCTTTAAAAAGGAGAAATCCAAAATTTTTTACCTCATAATTGTTGTCCAGAGTAATGGTCTTGAAGTTCTTCAGCTTCCTCAAATCCCACAGTTTCAGAGAGCTGTCCTGGGCGCCTGGAGCAAACAAGGATAATTATGGGTTTTTCTTTTTTTTTTTCCTATCTGAAGACACTGATAAATCTCCAAGACCACGCATGACTCACTTCTGATACTCTAAAAAACTGTTCAGTCTCTACAGCTTTGTTCACATCAAAGACTGACAGCTAAACTGTGCAAAAAATGCTATGAAGTCAGTCTCACCTGTGGCCAGATAGTATCCGTTTTCAGAGAAAGCAATGGAGGTCACAGGTCCAGAGTGACCCGGGAAGTTGGCCACATTGGTGCGCTCCTTCAGATCCCAAATCTTGATCTGGGAGTCCGCAGTACCAGTGCCAAAAATGAGACCATCAGGGTGGAACTGAGCGCACGTGAGAGCTGGGGGGTGCAATCAGAAACATTATGCCTGGAAGAGGACTGTTATTATGGCTAACAAATGCAGTAAGCAAGTAAAGAAACTCACCACAGCCAGCGCTTTCATCAGTAACTTTGGTGAGGACTCTGCCCGTCTGGATATCAGAAAAGGCCCAGTACTGCAGGATAAAATTATAAAGTTAGAGCAGTGAAGCAGTTTTACGGCAGAAAGGTCGATTATTCAGTGATTAAAGTTCAAGGCCTACTAGTAATTTGAAGTACGCACCTGATCCTCAGAGGAACTGAGCAGGTAGTCTCCAGTAGCATGCAGAGAGAGACCAGTGACGCCTGCCTCGTGAGCACGCACCACCTGCACACAGTTCCCCCCAGTGACAGACCACACACGGATGGTGGTGTCTGGAGAGGCTGAGAAGACCACAGACTAAAGGAGAAAAGACAGCACGTGAATGAGGAACAACAGATTACAGGAACGATCGTGTTTGTGTGCCACTTTGGGTATAAGTTTGCATTTAGCTTCTCAGAGGACGAGTTACCTGAGATGGGTGGTAAATGACAGAGGTAACCTTCTTGGTGTGACCCTTAAGCGTTGCCACGATCTGCTCTTCGTTCTTGTCAAACACCACCACGTTCTTATCAGCTCCACCTGGGAGACAGAACAGGTTTATTATCAAATTCTTTGTCTGGTATCCCAGCAAATGAAATCCAGAATGAAAGACTGATTCAATGTACCGGTGAGCACTTTGTTTGTGTCTGAGGGACACAGATCCAGAGCCAGAATACCAGGCACACTGGCACTATGAAGACCCTGAAAGCAATGTAAGAGAGAACGTTGATACATTGGATCGCTTGGTGAAACAGATGCATCCTCTTGATCCTGCAGAATCAATACTTACAGCGTGGGAGGCCACTTGGCGGTATTTGCCGAGATCCTCGGCTCTAACCAGATCCTCTGGGACAGTTTTGCCTCTCTATAGAGAACCACGGTAACGCAATTAAATAAGAGCGAGAGTAAATTATGCAGAGCTTGTGGCAAAACAAGTAAAACAAGCGTTTGCACATTAGTAGCTAAAAACAAGAGAAATATAATACCTTCTTTCTCTCTGTAGTGAGGATAGTAGCCTTGTCTTGGAGCTGCAAACAGAAAAAAAAAGACGTGCATTTAACAACATCAAGCTCAAGAAAAGCAGTTTATAACCAAAGAAATTATGACAAAGGTCATAATGGTTAAAAATAATCAATAAAAAAAATATTAATTTTACCTTCTGGATGATTTCTGGAGTCATTCCCACTTGTTCACTAATCTCCATAGGCTCTCCACCAGCACCCTGGTGTAAAAAAGGCAGAATTAAATATTGTTAAAAGGAATGATGTGACACCCTGATCGTTGTCTTATAAGCTGAAAATAAGAGCCCAGCTACTCACTGCTGCAGCTGGCTGGGAGGCAGGGACTGCCTGAGGAGCAACCAATCCGGCCTGGGGTTTGAGCGTGGCAAGAGCTGGAGAAAGGAAATCGGCTCATTAACATAAAGACACTAACGCAGACATAACAATAAAGAATCCAGGTGCATTTGGACCTGATGATCACATTCAATTTTATTTCTACATGTTTCATAACTGTGCTGTCAACCCACCTTCTCTTGCAGCTGTGACCTCTTTGGTGAGTCGAGCGATGACTCTGCAGGCGGCATCGTGCTGATAAAGGGCATGCGAAAGTTCCTGGCGAGTAGTCTGCAGCTGCTGCCGCAAGGTGAAACTATGAAGCATTACAGCATCCTAGAACAAAAATGAAAAATAAAAAAAGTGAGAAAGGAGCACATCTAATATTTTACAAATTTGAAAAAAGGAAAATTAAAAAAACAAGATAAATTAACGAATAGGTTTATAAATTTATTTTCGCTTTTAGAAACAAATAGATGTGTTTTAATTACTTTGGTTCTATCAGCATTTTGGAGTCAAGATTTAAAAAAAACAAAAACAAAAACTATGTAAAACCCTCTAGATCTGATTTTACTTTTACACATAACTAATTTATGTTGACTGATTAGTAGCAGACTCCCTACTTGTTTAAATGTTGGTAAATGTTTTATGTGCAATATGTTGTTGATGTAGTGTTAAACATTAAAAAGAAAAATTAAAAACAAAATGATACAATACAGTATAAAGTGCTCTGTTCTTTGTTTTCAGGACTTACCCACTCATCTTGAAGGGACTTGAGAATGGCAGGAATACTGGTTGCCGATGGTGCCTTCGGTCTAATAGGATGGGCCACTAAAAGACAAGAAACCTCTTCAGTAACTGATCAAGGCTTATTTGTAATGAGATTAAGGGCACATAACGCACTGATTTTCTTTTCAGATATAAATCTTGACAATGTCCTATAGCTGTATGGGGGTGGGGGGTATATAATTTCTCAGTACGATGCAACACGTCTGCAAACTTCACCCTACTAAATCAAAGCCGAGCATCATTCCCCTAATAACGACCTCTCTCACGGAAGTAGCATTCTCCTGCGTGAGCTTTATTATGGTCTACGGTTTCCTAGAAAACACCCGGAAACCCACCTTTGATGTCTACGAGCTGCTCCTCGGACAGCGGCTGTCCATTCATCGGGTCCGTCCCATTCTCTGCGATGTACTTCTCGATCAGCCTGCGCTCAAACACCTGGTTGGACACCGGAGAGACGCACGGGTGCTCTGGGACTTCGTTGGAAACTGTAAAAGAGTTCAGTTCCGGCTTTTTTAATACCATATAACTGCTAGTAATTTAAATAAACACACACAATTAAAAAAGAGATCTCGCCAAACTATATAAAAGCCGAAGAGGGTACTGCATGGCCGCTAACGCTAGCTAAATCAGCTAGCAGCATTAGCGCGGTACCGAGCTAATCGGCCTCCTTCATATCAATGAATTCAGCTTCACCTACTTGCACAAACCAAAGCCATGTTCCAGGCGGAATCCAAAAGTCTCGTCTCAAATGTGATTTATGCTCGCGCTCTACTTTGAAGTTGTTGCAGCTAAGGTAGACTTTACTTCTGTTTAGAAGTAGCACGCTGTCCTTTCATTGCCGCTACAACGAAGATTCTTCTTCTACGCTTTGAGTTAGCTTCAATGTCCCAAACTCTGCCACCTACCGTCATTGCGGTGAGATCAAATGACTATTTC
>VUQR01009855.1:20903-33223 GCA_015108515.1 Hemichromis elongatus | reverse complement strand
CCGACTGACCTCTGTAGCCTCTGACACACACAAATGCAGGCAGGCTGAGGATGTGCTGACAGGCAAGAGACTGCCAGCTCTTAATTAGCAGGAAGTTGCAGTGTCAAGGTGTCACAGGAGTGGAGCATGGAAGGGCAGGGCTGGTCCGTCACCCTACCGATTCCCAGCGGGGATGCTTTTGTTGTCATTTTCCCAGCGTGAGCAATGTTTGCGTCGCCGCTGTGTTGGTTTCTCACACAAATGAGAAACGCAGCCTTGGAGAGACTCACGTGTTCCAAAATTTGACCCCAAGCATGAAAGCAGGAAGAAGAGTGAGGGGCGTAAAAAGACGAGGGGATATTCTAATTGGCAATTTGAGATTCTCCATAGCGGATGGGTAGTGGAGTAAAAAATGAATTTAGCCTGTGTGCTTTCATCTTCTCCTCTTGCCACCTCCCTCCACCCAGGCAGCCATTTCCCCCTCTGCTTGTCTTGTGTATACCTCGGACACTTACGCACATTAACACACACTTGATCACGAGCATTTACAGGTGGCCTGTGTGGTGGTTGGAGGTGGCTAGCCCGAGAAGCTTTGCAAAGCATCTCTCATGCTGTGTCAAGGAGGGAGACCCTGGCTTCCTATTAAAATCTCACCAAGCAGAACACTAATTCATGACAGAACCTAGAGAAGATACCAAATTTTTAAACTGACAAAATGTCCCATTTATAGAAAATACAACCTCATTTTTAATCGGATGGCAGCAACAACTCAAAAAATTTGGAATGCAGGCAACAAAAATCTGGAGGTGAGTGGTATTAAAAAGAAACTAATCGGGCTTATGGGCAGCAGGTCAATAACACAACTGGGTATAAAAACAGCATCTTATAATGACCTTATTCTTTCCTAAAATTTTTTAGTTTAAACATTTGATATTTTGGGTATGGCACAACTTTTTTACTGAACTGGGTTTCTATTTAAAGAAGGCTTTAAGCAACGTGGGGACCAGGAAGGGCCCACAGCCACAGTTTATAGATAAAACTGCCTTGAGTAGACAAGAAGAGAAAGTGAGCAAAAAATTAGGGACAAGTGGCCACAAAACAACTTCTGGACTGTTATCACACATTTATTTGAGATTAGCACATTCTGTGACTGCATTCCCAATATTAATATTTTGTTTAGTTTTCCTCATAATATCCTGAATTATATGGATTGTCGAACAAAAGAATTTAAAATGCTGTCATCCACTTTAAGAAATATGTATTTCGCTGATTACCTTTAGAAAGCGCAATTAGTCAAACAATCACTAAACGTGCCACATCTGAGTTCAACTAAGTGCATTATTCTGAACAAAGTGAAATAAACCTTCAGGACGGTGTTCACAGCTAATGTGGTTTTAATTCACAGTTACACTGTCAGACACCGGCTTTTGTCTAGACACATTTTGCAAGTCACGTTTTGCATTTATAATCCATATTTCTTTCATCTCTTTGGGTTTCCACCAGGAGTTAATTTTCTGGAAAAAAAAGTTTTGTTTTGCAAATTTAAAATGAATGAAGATCTATTAGTCAGATGACTGGTTATAGATAAGGAAACTTGAGGCAATGAGATAGGACGGAGCCAAGAAGCTGTATAAGAGAAGCACTGTGTGCCATGTTTTCTGTCCAGTATCTTATAAGCAGCATGTAAGCCTGCAAATGCCTCTTGATCATAACAGATTAGCACACATTTCCCTGCAGCATTAACACAAGAGTAGGATGGGAAATTATCTAAGTGTGTTTAAAAAGTCATTACTGTGTTTGTACTTTGGCAGACAGCAGGTTGAGGAGCACAGCTGGTGTGGGTCAGTAAAACAGGTGGCTGTCCTGCATTTGTTGGCAGTCTGATGAACCAGCTGTGAAAGGGTTAAGCGCCGGTGCAGGAGGCAAATGCATGTTAAAACACACTCGCGGGGCACATGCAGGCAGACTCACACATTAACTGCCTTCCATAACTCTATATTGCTTGCAAGCACCAGGGGTGGAACCTTCCTCTCTGTCTGTCTCCCTCTCTCCCTCTTTTCCCTGAGTGCCGGTGCGTGGTCGGCCGCAGGGCTGAGGAATGTGTGAGAGCCATGTGTCAAATCCCCAGACTGTGGGAAAGTGCTGCTCTCTGCTGAACTCCCTCCCTCTCTCCTTCCCTCCCTCGCTCTCTCATTTCGTTGGACCGCTCTCCAGGCGAGCGCTCTGCCCCGCTCCAACCCAGCGCGAGTGTGTGTGCATGTGTGTGTTAGTGTGTGTGTGTGTGTGTTTATGATGTGTGCCTCCCTGCCTCGCAGCACACAGGAAGTGAGCGGAGAGCGTCTGCCAGTGGAGCTCCGCCTGGAACTGCCACTTCCTGCAGACAGTTTCTATGCCAGTACCAAGCCTTGCAACACACACACACATACACATGTTGGGTATTCATATCTTGTGGGGACATCTCATTGACATAATGCTTTCCTTAGCCCCTTATAACCATAATAATAATAAACATAGGCATCAGGTTTAAATAAAAAGTTGGACATATCTGCATCTAAACAATAAAGCCACTTCATAATATCATTCTTTAAAATAACCTGCAGGATGTTAACCTCATCAACAGTGATGACATAGATGTCCATTGGACATCCGTTAATTTAAACGTTATGGAACTGTTCAACTGTCATCTTATTTTATTGTGTATGGACTTTCAAGTCCTCTGAATTATGTATAAAACTATGAATAACAGTGAACTCAATCATATCCTTTTAAAAAAAATCTCCTCATTAAAACTAAATATACAGCAAAATCCAACCCTCAGTTCAAATAAATAGTATCAAGACTGTGGGAGACATTCATTGAAAATCAGGACGTTTAAACCTAAACAATGCTCTAGATGTTGTTAAAGGAATAGTTCACAATTGAGAACAATGCTATGCTGCTGCCACAAGTCCCATGACAACCTGTGGAGAGTTTGTTTTAAAGAATATGTATTTCATTGAAAAAAAATCTCTATTCATCTAAAGGGTTTAACAAAAAGTGTAAAGAAAACAACCTTTTTGCTTGATTTAATGAATAAAAATAAATGCAAGCAAACTAGTGACAAAGATCCTTGGGCAGGTTGTCATATTATAGGACTATGGAAAATAGAGATGCATCAGGTGGAAGCTGTGGCCGAATATAGTCCTCAAGAAACAGGAATGTCATATGTAAAAGGCTCATCTGAGCCTCACAGCTAAATGAATTAAATGTAGTCCAGGGATGCAGTATGCTCACCACTTTTATGTGAGAATGTGGATAGAAAAAACGTACTATGACTTGTGAAAGCAAAACGGGATAAATGTTTGTGGTACATTTAAGATAAACCCCAACGACAAATGATCAGGCATGAATCAGATAACATATTGCAAATTATTTTTTCTGCATTTGTGCAATTGAAATGAATTGAAATGTGTATGCAATGACACCGTTTTAAAGATTTGGCCAAATCATTTTGGAGTGAATGAGCCTGAACATGATGGCCTAGCTATTGACACCATGTCACCTGTGACACACACAACCTTCTCCTCCTCCTCATCTGGAACTTCAAGATGTCTTCAGAGGGAGAGCCTCCTCCCTCTCTCTGTATCTCTGTGTGTTGATCTCTGTATCCCGTTTCCCTCACGCTGCCTCTTCCTCTTAAACACAAACAATGAGATCTTTCACTGTAAGCGCACCGCTTTCATCGCTCTGAGGATCCGCAGCAGCTGCTCTCTGACTTTCTCCGATGCTTGCCAACAAAGCCAGAGAGTTGCTACAAATAACAAATTCAGCATACAGCCATAAATCTCCCTCATATCAAGTGCACACGTCCACTGGTCTCGCCTCAGTAGAAGGTTCATGTTCCACACAAAAAGGGTGGTGACAGACACCGAAACGTCATCGAGGATGTTTCATCTTCACAGGCTCCTTGCTTAAAGGCCGTCTGGTCTCTTTCCTGTGAAGACTTCCTCCTCCTTCTGTCCTTCAATGAACCATTTACATCTGCATATGTGTCACTAAAGTATTTCACTGCTAACCTTACTGTCCTTATTATTCTGGATGTGGACATTACATCTGTTTTACCGTGGTCACATGTTGCCCTCTATGTCTTTAGAGGCTGTTTTCTGGCTGTTCGTTGTGGAGACTTGGACATTTTCATGTGATGGAAAGTGAGGAATTAATATTTGCCTCTTGGATCTTTCTGTGTGCAGCATAAAGAGAGCATGCATCAAAACAGGCACATTAATCAGTGCTTATGAGAGCTTACTTAGGTTTGTCCTTGTTTGTATTAGTCTTATTCTCTGGTCAGCAGGTTTTACAACAATGTGTCTGTCAATCATCTCTTTCTCCTCCACAACTCAGCCTAAAAATACACTCCCTGCACCTGCCGTGCTTCAGCCTGACTACCCACATACCATAAAACACCTCTTTCTGCGACACTCGTGCACGACACATCATACTGATGACATAAGCAGTCCTCCGCCCTCCTGACTGCTCTTCCAGCTCGAGGAACACAAGCATATCTGCTGTTTCCTCTCCATGACATCTCGCGTGTCACAGTATAAAATTGATCTCTGGTCACATTCCAGAACCTCTCTTCAGGTAACCACGGCAGCCCTGTGCTCTCTAGCTTCTACACCCTTTCTCTGTCAACAAGCTACTATTAAGAATATCCATCTGCATTAGATTTGTCTCTTTACTTGGACTGGGTGTGCAGTCATTAAAAACAGTACTGTGCACAAACAAAAAGACAGATGTTTAACTTCCAAGGTGCCCACTTTGTAAAGCAAAGCCATAAATCAATCACAGCATCATGCTAATAAAATATTGGACGTATTCAGGCTTGATAATGGAACCAGTTTCCTCACTGTGTCTGCACAGTACCATCTCCGAGCACTCACTCACTCAAGCACACACATAACTAGCCTGAGTGCGAGCCAGGCGCCAAGAGCAGATTCACAACTCGTCCAAATCTCCCTTCTCCACATCAACACGCAAACTGCGCCAAATACCCCCACAGAAATAAAATACAAATATCCCTGGGAGAGAAAGAGAGAACAGCAGGAGGAAGAATAATGTGTCTGTGTTTGTGTGTGTATGCTAAACCACTACATGTCCAAGGATGGGTGCAATTTAACTGAACCAGGGAGTCGGGAGGATAAGTAGCCAAAGGTTTTGTGCTCGCGCACACACACATACACAGTCCTGGCTCTCTCTGCTGGTTGAATAAGCAGTCTCTGTGCTATATTGGTTTGGGCCTCCCCCTCCTGTGTTAGAGCTTGTTAGCCTGCCAGCCCTCAGACTCATTCCCACACTCCCATATCTGGCTCTGTGGCTGGCCCTGGGAATCCCCATCATAACAGACACACACACACACACACACACACACACACACACCCATCACAATCAACACAGGGTGGTCATCGGCTGGATTTGACCCTTTACGTCACTCGTTCTTTCCAGTCTCTGTTCCATCCTATATGTTTGGATTTCAGTGCTACAGACTTTCTTGGTTTGTTTGAGGGTCTTTGAAAATATTATGCTTCAGTTCTTCAGGTATGGTGATGTCACAGCTATCTTTCCAGCCTTCAGCACTGTAGTGCAAAACATTTATACTCCTGATCTGTGCAACACCGAAAACCAGTCATCATTACAATTATACATTGGAGCTTTTTATCATATTTTTCATATACCAATGATGATGTGACAGTGTTTTAGTGTCTTTTACACTTCTTTAAATTTCCAAATACATCATTAACCTTCAGTGGTTACTGCAGTTGAAGCTGTCCTACATTTCTTAGATTGACCAATCAATTGTGTTCATGGATTTTCTGCTGAAAAAAAAAAGGTTATATATTTTCTTTGCTTGAAGGTCATGGTTACTAATCGTCAGCTACTACTTTAATTATTTCCCATCCATCCCTGCATCTCTGGACAGGTCACCAGTCTGTCGCAAGGCTAACACAGAGAGACAGAAAACCATTCGCACCTCTGGGTAATTTAGAATTAACAATTAACCTAACCCCACTAACTGCATGTCTGTGGACTGTGGGAGGAAGCCGCAGTACCTGGAGACATAGGACGAACATGCAAGCTCCACACAGAAAGGACCTGGCCGGATGGCAGAGTTAAATCCAGGAATTTATGTCCAAGAAATGTAAAACAAAAAGGTGGAGAGATTTTACCATAAGAAGAGATATTCATGTTCAGAAAAGCAAAGGTGGACTCACTTTTCATATATGCAATGAAAATGAGTAAATGTGTGTCTTACTGTTGCATTACTTATCAGCAACAGGGCTCTCACCACAATTCACCTTTCACTTCTTATCTGAATCAATTAGTCATCCAAACTGACAGAAATACACTGCAAACCACAAGTCACTGAAACTTTTTTGAAAGCTCAAAGGTTCTGTTGCTTTGATATGACTAGACAATCAAAGCCTGCAGACAAAACACTGAAACATTAAGAAATTGAAGCATGCCATGTTTTGCAGCGGCACACCATTTTTTTTTTTTTTGCCATATTTGGCTGCTTAGGAGCTTTGTGTGTCACGTCAAAGGGTAATGACCATGATGAATAATTGCGCAAGTCATTTCCTTCTGCTCCCTGTGTTCCTGTATTGTACGCTGTGACCATACGCACTGACTGATAAGATGCTACCCATCCCACATGTCGGAATATGAGATACCCCCTTCCAATGAAACAACACCCATTAGCCTTTCTGGCAGTGATGCAACGCCTTTTATTTAATGGATGAAACATGGTTGTGGTTTTGAGAATGAGAAATGTAGATTGTAAAATGAGAAAATTAAAAGTAGGTATTCTGCCCCAAATATTTAGGAGCGTTTAAACATCGATGTAGCTTCATGCATTTGTTTCAAAAACATGCATTTTTAAGCACTCTGCCTGGATGTAAGGAATAATCCCTACCACACAAAAATAGAACCCACCTGCACTTTTTCCACTTTTTTTTCCACGTTTATCATTTCCACAGCCTGCACAGGTAAACATAACAGAGCCAATAAATTAAGGACAGTGAGTGGATGTGGGAATTACACACAATATCATTACCCTGTCTACTAAGCAAACAATCAAAAAAAATTAAAGCGAGCACAGGTTCAAACTTGCAGAGAAGCCTGCAGTAAAGCCCACTCACAGCAGCCCTGCCAGAGGAAGTGTGGTTTTATACTGCTGCGAGGGTCAAGGGAGGGCAGGTGATTTATAACTAGCAAAGGGCTGGACAAGCTCAAACATCACTAAATAATCTGCAGAATAGAGTTTAAACCACCTCAGTTTCCAAGGCTATCCATTAATTGGACATTAAATCGTGACATCATGGAAATAGCAGAGATATTTCAACATAAAATTCTTCTTGGAGGAGAAAGGTGAGATTTGTGTGGACAGAAACTTTTTTCCCTCTTGGAGCTGAGGTCATGCTTGTTATGTGATGATGACATCAAGGAAACGGGTAAGTTATTGCTAATGATAAAATGTTTTATATAATTTTATTGATAATTCTATTCTGCTACTATAATATCTTTACTTGACTGCAGCATGGCCACTAAAATGACCAGTGTGACGGCTAATGGGCAGCTGACAGACTTTAAAAATTTATGGGGCTAATAATGTCTGATAATTTGGGAGTACGACAAGACATCAAGGTAAAATCACGGCGGTGCAGAAGAGCAGGAAGACTGTGTGAGGATAAGCAGAGAAGGAAGGAGGTGCCGGTGAGGGGAAAGGGAGGCACCACGATCATCTTATCAGACCTGTGAGCAGTGAGTGATCTAAGTGGACTGACAGAGGAGAGCAGGGTCTTTGTTGTGCCCTGTGATCCAAGACTGCACTTTATGGCATACTCCTGATCTCTATCAGTGTGGGAAAAGACTGCAAGGCCGGAGGGACTGTGCGTATTTATGCCTGTGTGCGAGTGCGTGGCCGAACGCATGTTTGTTTAGTTTGGTGCTGCGCTACTAAAGCAATCAAGTGGGCAGAGGCTTGTGTGCACGTATGCGAAGTGTGTATGTGGGTGTGTAGCTTCTCAGTTTCTGCCACTAAAGCAATCAAGATGGCAGAAGCTTGTATGTTTAGAGCAATGTGCGTGTTTATGTGTGCACTTGGCTGCTGTGCTGATAAGGACTATAAACATCATCCAACAGCAGGCGGGCAGGTTCACCCACACTAGACGATAAGACGGAACTTTGACCCCTCACAAGTCTAACCGACCATTTAATTCACACTCACACAGACATGCAGCGTTAATAACAGGCCATAAAGCAAAATATGCTTCTGTGTGTCGCAATTAAATCTAACGTCACTGCCATTCCATTGCTTAAAGCAGTGAAACACAGAGCTCGCGGAGAGCTCCAGTTATGTCTTGTCACCTGATGGCTGTAAAACAGACTGATCACTGGTAATGTCCTGTGCTGAGGACTCCAGACGATTAGTGATCCTGCGAGCCCGTGGGCCTTAACTGCCATTAAAGGACGCTCACACTGATTCTACTGTGTGAAGCCTCCGAAAGGGAACAAAAACTATGTACATGAGTGCACACACACACACACACCCACCCACCTACTCAGCATATGCTGCTCCCCAGATGCCAGCTGAGTGACGCGCACTCTGTCGTGCCCTAATAAAACTGCAGCGGGATTGCAGGGTGACGAGGCCACGGCTAAATCTGTAGCAGGTTTAGCTATTAGTTGAGTCACTATGAGTTCATAAGGGAGATGTTGTGCAGAGGGTCACAGGGTAGATCATGCTTCAGTTCGCCGATGCATTCAGCTGACGCCACACACACCCAGACTCATGCAGACACCAGACTCCGCGGTGACACACTCCATCAGGGCTAGTGTGAGTCACCTGTGCAGCTTGGTAGACAGGCAGCCTGAGGCGAGGCGACACGAGATTTGTGTGTGTGCTTGTATGCGTGCAAGCCTGGCTCCAGTGATATCATCATTAGGAGACAGCGAGGGCTGAGCTGTCTGATGGACGGCACACTCCACTCCCCTTGTGATCCGGCCACCTCTCACCCAAAATGACCATCTTCTCGATACCTCATAAAAATAACGACAGAACAAAGAAATGGATGGAAGCAGACAGGGGAGGAAGGATGGCATAGATGGTGCATAGGCAACCAGGTCTTGGCCCTGTGTTACACCAGCCTTTATATGTGTCCACTGGGAGGAGACCTGGCCTGTGTTCGGCAATCAGCAGCCACTTACACAGCAAAGTTGGAGAAGACACAGACATTAAACAGCCATTACATCAATAGCACGGATGCTGCACTTTAGAGGTGTACTTATCATCTGCTTTATGACCGACCATAACCGCGATGAAAGAATTCTGATTTCTTATCCTCTGGTGGGAGTCTACTTTCACTTTTATCTGAGGACATTTTTCCTACACAAAAAAAATTAAAAACGTTTTAGAACAAAAACCATAATTTGGGTTCTACCTCCTACTGCCTCCTGCTATGTTTGGATGCCTCCCCGGAAGGTCCATTCTGACCACCTACACGTGTGTTTTTGCAGCTTTGGCGTGGAACTCAAACATGCACAGAGAGCAGATGACAATCTATGTGTCAAGGATCATCACTGGTAGTTAACTTCAGTGTCAACGGAGAGGCAAACATCAGCATTTAGTTGTCTTTGTTCTCCTCCCAAAATGAAATTCAAGTTGCAAGGTCGCTGTGGTGATTCAGCATTTAAGAGGACCATAAAGGGAGGTTAAACCTCTGTAGTATAAAGCATTGCTATATTTACTAGCAATATATTTGCCTATGCGTCTTTCAATTATCCAGATTGAATGAGCAAAATATCACCCACAGTAAAATCCATCTCAATTGTTTGTACTAAAATCAGTTCAATATAGCTAATTATAAATTATAAGCAACTTTATATTTAGAAATAGATCCCACATACTTACAAAGAACAGTTTCAGAAATCATTTAATAAATAGACAAGATATGCAAAATACACCATACTGTCTGTGCAGAGGCATATTTAGGTGAGGTTTAATTGGTGCAGCTGCACCTCATTGCCCAGATATTCCCACAGCTTTTTCCAACTCCCTTGCTACCATGCGCTACGCCTCTGTGTGCCACAGCAAGGTTCAGGTTGAGTAGTGCAATTAAAAATGCTGAATTGGCAACACGTTCACCAGACATGAGAAAAGACAAGAACTAATTTTCTATGCAAAATCTGCATTTTAATGAGCACTCACCTTTGTGATAACATCAGATATCAATGCACTTTTATAACTCTCTTAGGCAGCTTTCATGTCATTTCTCTAAGAAGTTTTCAGGAATAGTTCTCCAGGCGTCTTGAAGGACATTCAAAGCTGGATGTTGGCTGCCTTTTGGTCCTTTCTCTGAAAAGATGATCCCACACTGTGATAATAACTTTGAGATCCAGGTTCTGGGGAGGCCAATCCATGACTGGCATTGTTCAATTGAGTGTTTTTCTATCCATGTGCGCTTTTACTCTATTGGCATTGTGTTTGGGATCATTGTGATACTAAAAAATGAAGCCTTTGCCAACCAGATGTTTTCCATATGCCTTTGCATGTTAGCTGCTAGCTGCAATGCAGTTCCAAATGTTGACAACCACCGTGAGTTTACAGTAACAGTAAATGTTTTCGGATTGCTGTTGACACTCAACGTGGTACTTCTCTCCTGACCTCCACTGTACATATTGACGATGATTTGAACCAAAAAGTTCAAATTTGGATTCATCACTTCGTAAGACATGTTGCCACTAATTTTCAGGCCAGTTGTTGTGTAAATGGCAAAGGTCAGCCTTTTCTCCCCGTTTCTTTTCCTTAAGAATGGCTTACAACAAAGTCTGGAAGCAACACATAAACAAATAGGAGTAGCTCAAGAGTTTTAAATAATACAGCAAAAGATTAAAAAAAAATCTCCACTTAGACAGAACTGACATGTGTGCATGAAACTGGACCTGCCATGTTTTCCTCAACTATCTGCTACACACTTGGACTGTGCACAAAATGAGCTCAACATCAAAGTGCATTATGATTCCTTTTATCAGTTCATAATATCTCAAGGAGCTGCCTCCGCCTTTAAGAGGCCACGTGGTGATATGGCTTTTTTAAAAACCTTGCTTCTCAGCCTCCTCCATCGTCTGACTGCGTGACAGCGCCCAGCCACATGATCAGAGCTTATTGCCTTTAGCCACCGCTGAACTAAACCTCAAACTGGAACATAGCCAGGGGAAGATCATAAAGTAGCCACACAGGTCATAGGACTCAGCTCAGTATCTCAGTGCTTATTACCACACGTTATCACACACAAACCCTCGCCTGTCACGTTACCATAAAATCTAAGTCAGCTGACGCACCTCCACCATATGAGGTGGCTAAAAGACTTGAATGAATGCTCCTGCTGACACATTGTAGAGTTTGCATATATATTGGGCAGCGTGTCACTGGGCTTAAGAGGTGTTAATGAGTTTCACACCTTAAGGCTAAAAGCAGTTGTTTGCGTCACAGCTTCCTTTTCTAAACAGCAGCACCCATCATCTTCACTGAGGCATTGTTCATCTTAATAAGGGCCTTGTGCTGCTCACCAACAGGAGATACACGGTTAATTAATCGCGGCTGTCTGCCTTAACCCAAATTGATGGCCATAATCTAATGAAGAACATGAGGTGAGATAATAATGTACCTTGCCATGATAATGATAATGTTTGCCCAAAAATAAAGTCATTTTTCTTAGTGATTTGCATGTTAAGGGAGCTGACATGCAACAGGCCCAAATGAGACTCTGGGGGAAATGCCACAAACAGAAAGGTGATGTTTATGACCGTGGGTCAGTGCCAGTCATAACAGTAATAATAAAGCAATTCCTGTGCAAAAATCTGGAGTCATTCCTTATTTCTTTGTGTTTTGCTTCCAGTGAGCCCGACTTTCTAGTAATTCTTTATGTGCTTTTGAGCAGTAGTTCTCCAGGCTTACTGAAAGTCATTCAAAGTTTTTATTTGGACACTGGCTGCTTTGTAAACTCATCGTTAATTCAGTCGTTGCATCTTCCCTCGAAATGCAGCCCCATGTTTTTTCTTTTCTTTTTTTGTGTGTTAAGCCCCTTAACTCTGACCTATGAATCTATAGAGCATAAAAAAGGGCACCTGATGCCTGGTTTAGACTTCTACAGGGAGACTTTGTCGAGACGGCATTTATTCTTGTTTGTGATGCATTATGTGTGTTTACCTTGTGGTACTGTCCCAGTGTTTTAAATAAAATAAAATCCCCTCCTTTTTTTTTTTTTGTTGTTGTTTTTTTTTTTACAGGTGCAAACATTTTTGTC
>VUQR01009855.1:0-20883 GCA_015108515.1 Hemichromis elongatus | reverse complement strand
ATCCCCCACTTTTTTTTTTTTTTTTTGTTGTTTTTTTTTTTTTTACAGGTGCAAACATTTTTGTCCCCCAAGCATTCCCACTTCTTTGTACATTCCTTACGTCCATTGTGATAGTTTTTGCAGTCTTCCTCCAAGAACTTGTTGACATTTATTTACCCTTTATATTGATTGTATAAGTTTGTTTGCAAGTAATATAAAAGTTACACGCCGCGTGGTGCAGCCTCATAGTTCTTGTGGTAAAGAAAGCTGGATCTATATTGCTCTGTGTAGACTACTGTAAGGTGAATAAGGTGTCATAGTTTGATATCCTGGGTCGACGAACTCCTGGACTGGTTTGGTTCTGCATGCTTTTTCACAACACTGGATTTGGCCAAAGGCTACTGACAGATTTTCATTGTCTCTAGTGTCTAAGAACAAGACTGCTGTTGGGTGTAATGCATTACAGAATAACATTACAAAATAATGTGTTACTGTAATCACATTTCATTTTTTAGTAACACAGCGTTAGTGTACTACATTCAGTCATTACATTACAGTTATGTCATTAATTATGATCAGTAGTTCGTTAGTTATTTGCATGCTGGATTGAGAGAGAAAAAAAATCATTAAAGAAACATTTTTCTTAACCCACACTTGCACTACAATCACCTGATTTCAAGTCCTAATGTCCTAGTCCTAATGGTGGATTGTTAGAACAATACAGCGTTTGAAAAGTGCTTATATGGACATTACTTTTATTTTGTTTGTACAAAACAACAAGAGCGTGACAGTAAAAAGGAATTTGCATTTAGGACAGAAGAAGGTGCATTATACTACTAACAGAACTTCATCTCTTTCATGGCATGCATTTTTAATTAGTGTGGATGCTTATTAAGCAGCCACAGTATTGTTCTTCTGTTTCTTTCTTATTATTACTCTTCGTAAAGCGCTTTCAGTGCTCAGAAGAGTAGAAAAGCACTATATAAGAACCAGTCCATTTACCATTTTCCATAATATTTGGGCTGATTGTTTTTACATTCATCAGCTTCCAAAGAATTACAAGATTTTTTTTTAACCTGATTTTTATTTCCGAGAAAAATGAGATCCACATATGAGGAAATTTGTTTTAAATTTTGATAGAACAGTGGTATAATGTCTTTGTAAGTGGATATCCAGCCCTTGTAGAGCAAACTTTTGTATTTTGGTCTAGACAACCAAAAATGTTATGTCCACAAATGTGGACGCCAGGTCCTAGGAGGTTAACAACATCTGCACAGACAGCATGCTAACACTAAGCTAGCAAAGAACCTAGAGTGATGTTAAACTGATTGTATGCAGACCCTTAACTTCAACAGGTAACAAAGGCAGTGGTGAGCAGCCAGACTTTGACATTCTTCGGGATCGTAACCTACCATAATTTTTGGACTATAAAGCGCATTTAAAATCCTCAAAAATCGACAGTGCGTCTTATGTATGAATTCTGGTTGTGCTTACTGACCTCAAATCGATTTTTTATGTGATACATAGCGCTCAAAAATTTGTCAAAAAATGTTTTAGTACGACTTTTGTAAGCTACAAAGCCATACCGCTTGATGGATTGTTGGAGCATTGCGGCTACCGTAGTCAGGAGCCTCGCGGAGTAATCTGGGCCTAAAACTCTGCTTCTGACCCTAAAGTCAACCGAACACTGCAGCATCACTCTGAGTTAAAAACCGCCTAAATTCATCTTTAATATAATAATCAGCGTTGCTGCTTTACCAGGTGTAACAATTAATTTTAACATCCAGGCATTCATGAAAATTTTTTTTATTAAATTTAACAAGTTGTAAATTAGCAGGGACTTAGCTCGCTAGTTTCCACCTAAACATGCGATGTTCTGACTGAGAGATTTTTGAAAAAATTAAAACCTATCTGAAAGTCATGTTTTAAGAAATCTGAAATGATAAGATTACCAGTCAAGAAGACCTGACACAGGACCCGAGAGATCCTTTTAGCCCTCAAGTTGAAGTTAAGTTAAGTTAAGTTAAGTTAAGCCTTAATGCAGTTTCAGTGGAAGGGTGGCTATGAAGTAGCCATTGTAAAAGAACCTGGACCTCAACATTATTGAAGCAGTGTGGGATCATCTTGACAGAACAAAACAAAATGTAACCAAGATCCAAAGAAGCGCTTTGAATATCCTTCATGAAGTCTGGAGAACTACACCTGAAGACTATTTAAAAAAATTACTTACATGTTTACTAGCATTGTACAAACTCAAATGTTCCTTAAATACAGACACAACACATTATTGGACATTTCATCCTTGATACACAAATAATTTCTATTTATTGAGATGTTGCAGCATGTTTTAAATAAGTCATTACTTAATTGTATATCACAAAAAACCCTGAAAATCATTAAAGTAATAATTTTTTTTGTATTCAGTAACCATGTTTAACTGTAATGGAGTATTTTTGAGGCTTTTAATCATAGAAAGTTTTTTATATACATTTTTAGCAACCTGCAGTGAACAACAAGACTACAACGTATAAAGACTTGAACACTGGGTTCTAACATGTCACTTCTCATGATAAGCTTCTCCACAGTTGTCATCTACTGATCAAAAGGCTGAAGAATACACTCCAAATGTAAATACACTAAAACCCACTTCTTCATTAAAGCTCATTTTCAGGCCAGTTATGCAAATGCATGCAAACACCAACCAAAGGCCCAAACGGTTGGGCCTTTTTATATCTAAAAAGGCAACAGACGATCAAACATCAAATGACCTCCTTTGACACCCACTAAGCTCAATCCGTGTTAGACAGAGTTTGCATTCTCTGTCTAAACTCTCCTCAGACAAAGGAGCACTGCCTCTTATTGTGACAGTGACAGAAAGCAGCGTGTTGACAAAGAGGATGAAGATGGCAAACACCTCGGGGAGCACATTGGCCCATGTCTCACATCTGCCCTTCATACTGGAGCTGGCTGCGAAGGAGATTTGAAGCGAAATCGAGGTCGTTCTGAAGTGGGCTGAGGGCAAGCTGAGGTCTCGGTGCTGACACAGAGTGATTAAAGACTGGAATTAAGGGAATGGCAACGAAACATCAAAACAGGGAGAGAAACCTATCCATCTGGGTGTTTCAAGGAGGATGAAATTAAGTGTATGTGCGTGTGTGAGAGTGTGTTTCAGCCCGGAGCTTTGAATACACAGAATGAACCAACAGTCAAAAGACCTCCCTGGTTAAGAAAGGAAAAAAAAGGAGGCTATTTAGAAGGTGGCAGTTGTTCTAAGCAGATATATCTGTACTCTGTGCCGAATTGTATTGGAGACATTAGCATGCAAATATCTATAACACCCAGCTCAGTGTTAGGCTGAACAGACCTTTTCACAGCACGGTGAAATGGTAGAACCACCGATGTCGCCAATTCTCAAAACATTTTTAAAAAGCGAGACACACTCTGCTGCCTAAGCATATTCAATCCAACTTGCCTATTTTCCAAATAACTCCACTTTGATTTTGAAGGGAATAAATCACAACGTGACCTGGTCTCACATTTTATACTAAACGATTTCATTATCCACTAAAGGAAGATTCAATGAGGTGTTTGGCTGAAGATGCCGCACTGTTGCTCGCATCATTTCAAGATTTTTTTTTTCTTAAAATCTCCTTTCCCCCTTCCTTTACCTTTAATGATGCCTTCTTGTTATCTAGCCGTGCCTCTCAGGGATGAGCCTGCCTCCTAGCCTTTGAAACTAGTTGCATTGTTTCAGGCAAGGTTCGTGCTGAGGTTATGGGTAATTGCAATAGCTGCTTTACATTTCAATCGGCAGCATAATCTCCAAGTCCCCTTCTTTCCCAACACAAAAACATTGATATCCCCCCTAATTCAGCCATTTAGATGTGATAATTAAAGGATAGGTTTAGAGTCTCTCATGCAGCACAGGCAGCTTCTCTATTTCTGCTTTACAAATGTAAAAATGCATATCTGTGAGTGAATGAATTTTGGAGTTTGGAGTTTCTCTAGTCTTGCGTTTTCATTTCATTCTCTGTGAGAGAAATTGCATCACTGGGAATATTTTTTTTTTGTTCATTATTTCCAAGAAGTCTTTTGTCTTTACTCAAACACCTTGCAAAACTTACAAAACTAGGCTGGTCTGAGTGTTCTGATGCCAGTCTCCTTGTATGATGTTCACTTGACACAAGGGTTTCACTGTCAAGTCCTCTTAACGGCTGACCACTTCTCACTAGGTGGAGTAAGAACTGGCCGAAATGGCCCTTGACGCTGAAGGACCTTAAGGAAATTGCCAGGTCCATTCATTGATTACGTTAGAAGTTTTTTATTTGTGGCAAGAGGAGGGTGCTTCTCTTTGAAGTTCCCAAAGAATGAGGACTTAACAAGGCATCTTTCTTCTCTCCGGTTTATCAGAGTTCAGCACAAGTAATGACTTTGTCCCCCTTTCTGCCTCACGTCACAATTACAACCCTCTGCAAAATAACATGGGACCGACTGAATTACCATGGCCACAATGGACAGTGGAAACAGTGGCCGGACCTCTGCATTTTACAGTCTATCAGACCAAACCAGCAGGGCAACTGCTCTGCCTAAAGACCCACCTTTTTACATTTCTATAGAGCAACTCATTAGCTAAGTAGAATCCCCTCTTTCTCATGGCATCTTTCCTTTTTGTCCAAGAGCTCGTCTTTGTCTCTTTTAAATGATCCCACACAAGGCCTATTTTCTGGTTAATACATATTTACAGCCATGTAAGGTTTTTGTGGAGATCCTGTAGTTTTATTTTGCAGGCAATCATTCTAGACACCATAAACCCATTACCAAGCTGTTTGGGGTAATTGTCTAACCCTATAGTAGTTCCATTAAGTGGGCAGATGGCTAAACAACAAATGCTGTGGATTCCCATGGATGACCTGATGCATTTGCAGACCGGACACCACACACATTTTCATTTTAAACTTTGGTTGTCAACTGGAAATCGACTGTGCAAGGAAAACAAAATGCACGTGAGTTTTTACACATTCATTACCGCTGTAAACATTTCCTAAGCCTTGCATAAGATAGTGTAAAGATGTCATAAGTTACGGTGTAGAGCAGAAAATAACTTTCTGTGGTACCTTCCACTTTCTGTTATAGGGTGAGAGAGAGATAGAGAGAGAGAGTATATGTCTGTGTGTGTGTGTTTACAGTTGCCTCCTGGGGGGTAGGGTCACAAGATGTCCCAAGTGAATTAAAGAGACCAGCTGTGATACCACCTGAAAGGAACACGAAGGCAGACAAAAGCAGAGATCCCTGTGCTCCCCCAAAAGACAAAAGAAACTTAAAAAAAAAAGAAAAAGAAAAAAAAAAGGCCTAAACCTCACAATCATCTCACCATCTACAATGGCCAAGCTCCTGTAACAAGCAGGATCAGGGGGATCTGCGCACAGCTAAGCCAGCCATGGCCACAGGTTTCAGTGCAAGCCATTAATTCCACTCTGCTTAACACACAATTAATTTCACTCGCAAGCAGCAGCTCAAAGCTTTCACATAAGAAGAGGGCTGACTCAAACACAAGATTAAAAGGTGATGCAGTAAAAGCTCCACTAAGAAGAGCACTGAGCAGATGCTCCCAGGGCACAACAGAGGAGACCAATAACAAAGAAAAGTACACTGTGTAGAAAGCTGGAGTCAAACACAGTGCCCCTTCACATCGTTATAGTATCAACTGTGGCAAGCATTCACTACTTGCTTGCAATTCTGCAGCTATGCCAGTTAGGCAATTTGTTAGCGCATGCAGAGTTTTTCAGTTTTCTTTTTTTGGAGAACAGTGTATGAAAGGACACTTGGGACTAAGTCAGGATTTGGGATGTTATTAGCAGCCCGACAAAAAAATGAAACAATAAAGGTAACCAAGCCGAAAAAAGGTGCCCCTGCTGGCTTTTCCATTTGAGCTAATGTGACCAGACTGAATGCTCCTAAGAGCTTAATTCGGCCACAAAAGTATCCAAACTGTGGGGATGGGTAATTGTTGATGGAATAAACCACCTGCTATACCCACAGGAGCTCAGAAGCCGCGGAACCCGTCTTTTCCTAAGGAAAGCCAGTGGCACCAGATTAGATCCCTGGAGTGCAGACATCCTGTTGGCTTCCCTCGTCTTTTTCCCTAATGGCCATCCTGCAGGGCACCGTGATTTCTGTCTGCAACCCCTAAGGCCACGTAAAGCCAGAGCCTGCCCAAACCCCTTTCAGACATCAACACTATAATACTTGCCGAGTTCCAGGTTCATTAAGAATATGGAGACCTGCGATCTTAGCTCCGAGCCATCTAACCACCTTTGACTTAACAGCTTTCTAGCTTTTACAATCAGTTTTCTGCTGCAAGGAATATCATGGATAGAGTCATAACAAACTGTGCTTTAGCTGGCTTCTAACCCAAATGTGAGATAAGTCAACTCAAAAATCTTCATAAAGAGTGAAGAATATCTGTTAAGTGTAATTTTCTGTTAAGCTGCCTTATTTGACTTTCTCAAAGAGGACAGAGAACTGTCTGGACTGCAGAAAATCAAAGCTGCTCTTTCTGTGATTGGTTTGTTTCTTACCATGTGTAGCTGTGTAAATGCTGCTGGGTCCTAATATGGCAAATCACCACTGCTCCTTTTGCAAACCTGTGTGGAATTAGTTTATAATTATTTTCTATCTCCATGTAAATTTTTAAAATAACAACCAGCCCAGTTAATGAAAGTGGATGTAACTTCCAATTTTTAGGATTTACAAAGTACAGCACAGTGTGCTTCTTGTCAGTAGTGCATTTTTTAAATACAAAATATAAAATCTCAATACAGAATTTTAAAAAAAACCAAAACCTAAACACACTTCGATATCTGAAAAATATCTGCGATGACCTTTTTGAACCTATCTGATAGCCTGATGTGGGTCTGTACGTTCATCCATCTCCATACAGTGGCACATACATGGAGCCTGACAATACTGTGCCTGTGAGCTAGGATGGACAAGAAAGCTATGACTTGGAATTACTTCATGACAAATGCCCCAAAACCAATTGATTGGCCAGTGGGGATCAGAGATAAGAAACTGGACCCATTGGCCACTAGAAGCCTGTGACCTTTCAACCATCCATCTCTGTCCTCATCCGGTCCCGCTCAACGTTTGGCGCCCAGTTCTTCCATTAAATTCTCTGCCCTTGACAAAGCAAGCAGATGCTGCTATCGGTTTGTCCATCCAGATTGGCCTATTAGGACATAATACCACGCCCACCTCCTTCTCCTTCTCTCTCTCTCTGTGCAGCTTGGAGACCCTGGTCCATTGCAAAAGACACAGAAGACATTATGCCAAGTCTAAGGCCCCTTTCAAATGACAGGACCCCAAACTAAACTTTTCCAGAGATGAGTAATGGGATCTACTGGCCCATATTGAAAATGCTTTAAAGACAAATCTGGGCTCTCTGAAACATACACAAAGGCTAATTTCATAGTGAGGTCAAACTCTAGACTTTATTGGATTCCACATTTCTTGTCTGCCTGATGAATTTCATTCATTTTTTAATTTACATTTGAAAAAAGCCTCCAAAGAAAGAAACCCCAGAATATAAATATATAAGAAAAAAATTAACAAACTTATACAAAGGTTTAAAACTAAGCTTTAAAAAAAAGCAGATATGATCCTGTTAAACAGAAATAAAACAAAACAAAAAAAACTTAATGAGCATTTTTTTAAGGGCCAATCCAGGACTGTTTATAACACGGTCATAGCCACTGTGACATGGACAGGTACTTATATAGCACCTTTCTATTTCTATTTTGAGCACTTAGAGCTGTCTTACTCCAAACCTCATTCACCCATTCACAGACACACACATATAAATGTGCTTATTTCTTTACCTAAACACTTTTAACCTCACATTCATCCTCTAATAGATGTATCAGGGGCTGTCCAGAGTTATTATCTTGGTATCGTTAGTATCTTGCCCCAGGATACTTCGACTTACAGACTAGAGGAGCTAGGGTTCAAACGGCCAACCTTCTAATTATTCGACAACCTGGTCTTCCTCTTGAGCCACAGCCACCCCTAAATGTGTAAACACATCATGATTTTACACGTCATCCTTGCACGTGGGCCATTCTACTCTTCTCCGTACTTTATCCAGTTTAGCGTATGCACTTGGCAAAACAAGCACATCTATTGTTTTCTTAAGACCCACCTTGGCCCATCGTGGTGTTTTGAGACTAGATGTGAGTGAGCGGTGGCTCTAAGAAAGCGAGGACCACTGCACACTCACAAGTTTGTGAATAACCCATGACGTGATAAAGCATATCCTTTTATCCCTCTTTTGAAACTAATGGGGAACATAATTTTCAAAACTTCCTGTATTGTGTACAACTTTAAGTAACTGAACCCAAAAATATTTTAGATACAGTCTATGAGGTGAGTGCATACCCATTAAATAGGATACAGTCACCAGTAACTGTAAGAGTCTGGGCTAGTGTTACAAGTTATGGCCTCACACTCTGATTTAACAGGGGCACAAAATAAAATTTTTCTGTAATGTAGTACTATATTACCCTAGGATTACCTTACTTTGGTAATTCACATTACAATGAATAAACAAAGAAATATATGCTTACACGAGTTATTTGCCTAACTGCATTTTGGCCAAAAAAACAAAAATCAAATGTTCTTTTTTTCGTGCATGATTGTGTAACAATTGCCTGAACACAGTTCATATGGTTCACAACGCTGGAGGAGTGGTTATATTACTGTAAATTTATTGAATTAAAGCACAAGACTCACTGACAGCAAAGTGCAAACTGCGTCCAAGCCAGAAACAACTATCCGCTGCTGTGAACATAACATCGAATCTCTCCAAGAACGTTCAAAGGCAAAGACGCTAGACCCAAGCCAGCAGCCAGAGACCCCCAGACACAGAGTGATGCTCACGCTGACTGTGTGCCGACTACATACACGGGCCAACGCTTGTCAGCGGTTAACTAAAGTAGAGATAGATTACCTTGTAGCTTCACAGACAGAATGTCCTCATCTTCTACAGTAAATTTTTCTGTGTCCTGACTGGCTTTCATCAACTGGACTTGTGTATGTCTTCCTTATTAAGATAAAGATTTGTGCTTTTATTGCTAACTGGCAATTAGATGACACTCTCAGAAGATGTTGTAGTATAACAAGCAGTGTAACGTGTAACTTTCTACAAAGAAACATTTTTCCATCTATTTCCACAACAGGGAAAAAAAGCAGGCATCCCATTACTTTTTAAAAAGTAATTACCTCTGTGATTTTCAACCTTAGCACTTCTCTGGACTAGCTACAACATGTTACGCGGGAGTCGTGACATGGATAATGATTGCGCCGTCTGCAAGATCTTTTGGAAAGTGCACACAATTACCTTTACATACATATACAATAATGACAACTTATTCTTATTTTTATAGCACTTATTGTTAGATTCATTTATTAAACATTAAAAAAACATTCATTTCCAGCACCTTTTAGCATCACGAAACTGGTGACACTTCCATTCAATTGTACTAAATTACCACTACATTATACCTCGGCCTATGCATCTCTTAACATCCCAACTGGGGCGTATAAACCTATTGTGCTGGAAATTCTAAATCCCATTCTCAAAGAGATATCCTCTTTGATTTCAGGTGAGATATATACAGGTGCTTCTCTTTCTCACGCTGTTCTGTAATGCAATCGCTCCCAGCTGAAACTCACTCAGCCTTTCTATAAGCCCAAAGAGACTGAGTCCGCTCCCCAAACAAGCCATTTGCCTAAGCTGCCTGTCAGTCGGATGCATTTGTTTGCACTGAGAGTTTAACTCCACAGGGCATGGAGGATGCTAATTGTTTTGGCTTGGAGGGGGTCCCTCAGGTGTGATTGTTGGGAGAAAGGGAGGGGGGGAGGCACCTGTATGAATACACTAGCATGCCTTTAGTTTACATAGACCAAGGCATGGAAACACTGGCACACCTTTTACTCTTGAATGCCAAACAGCAGTTGTGGCTTCGTGGGGTTAGCATCCTGCAGAGTCTTTCTTGGCTCGCTCTAATGTCAGTAATTAAGCTACCAGCATGAATGTTGTGCCATTAACAAAACAGAGGTAAAGACAGGCAGGAAATGTCAGCGGTACCAATTCATATATGACATAACAATATCAATTGGTAGGACCTGGAGCAAACTGCAAAGTTGCAAATGTATTAAAGTAACGAGTGACTCAAAGTGTAGTTTTAGCGTACTAAATTTAACATCAAATTCCAAAAACCTACTGAGCTTCACTCTATAGGGGCTTTTCAATTAAAACACTGCTTTGACAAATGATACGCTCTATACCCTGCTCTTTTGAAAAGGCACCAAATTGCAGCAACTAGGAAACTTGAAAGCATAATATGGACAAGAGACAAAAAAGAAAGAAAAAAAAACACAAAAAAGGCATCTGTGACATAACATCAAAAGGGCTATTTTCTTATATTTTAGAGGGGCTGAAACCACTGCCTGCTTTGGTCAGCAGCCATTGGAGTGGTCAGCGTGGAGAATTCAGTGTGCTCCATCATTCTGATGGCTGTGTCCAATTGTATTATGCCAGAGCAGCAGGTAGCCCGGGCTGCCGGGGTCGTAGCTCTGATGGCCTCACCTCATTGGTCCAGGGGCTCCAGCCAAGGTTCACGGGTCAGGGCCTTGTCCGGACACAGGCTTGGCTCCTGGCCAATGGGTCGAGCCGGTCAGTTGCGGGGAGCAGCAGTGGTCAGGCAAATGATTTATAGACGTGGCGGTTGAACAGAATGCTAAGAGGCTGCGCTTGAATCTGGCCTCAGTTTTTCTTAACTCTCTCTAAAGGCACAATATGTTCATGCTTTCGCACCATAACTGCTTGACTCAAACCTCCTGACTCCAGCTGCCAGGTTTTTATAATTTTTTTTTATACATTGAATTTCGCAAATCAGATGACATTAAGTTTTTCCTTTTGCTTTGCACGTTTTCCCTGAAACCTTCTGCTAATAAACAAAACCTGGGTTAGCTCACATCTTAGAAATGCGGTTTCTAAACCGATGCCCGAAGACGAAGACGAGCTTGATCTGCCATCTTGTCGCAAACCGTTTGTCGCTTGCCAACCTATTTAAGTGATTCCATCAAACCAGGACACTTTAGAAATAAGTTTAGAGCCTCGCAAGTTTTTTGGTCATGGAAGGCAGGCAAGCTCTGATTGCCCCGAGGGTGTTTTGTTCTTGTTAGGGTATTGTTAACAGATGGACTTCATACCCACTCGTCCAAATAAAAGATGGCATTTGTTTTTCATGTTGGATGAATATAAGATTGCACAGGCAATCCAAACAAAGACTTTTTTAATGGTCTCACAAATCAAGAGGACTTTGTGCTTTCCAGGGTTTGCTGATGACTCAGACTACGTAAGAGCTTAATTGAGAAGGTTGTTAAGGAGAAGATGTAAAAGTTAGAAATGATTAGCACAAACAGCTACACTAGCTTTCTATATCACAGAAAGCAAACATTTGGCATTGACACCATAAAACAACATCAAGGGAAACAGCTGGCTGGCCTATTCTGCCAATAATATAAACCGTGGAATGAACAAACTACGTAACTCTATATGGCCTTAAAGACAAACTTTTGGGCGACATTTCCCACATTCAAAGAGTCATAAAACATCCCGTGACTGGAGGAATGGCCCAGCATGTGGTTTATTTTTGGGGGACACACTTAAAGGTCGGGCTGTAATCCACAGGAGTCCGTGAACATATTCTCTAGGCAGAATTACCAGCTGCCATTTGAACGTGGGTGGACAGTTTGTCTCCGCTGGCCTGAGGAGCGGAGGCCTTCGGCCCTGAAACCTTGCTGCCCTTTCAGCTAATTGTTTGTGGGTTGCTTTTAAATTTATTGACAGTCTTGGTGATATACTGCTTCTATTGTGTCTTCAGCCCATTGTGAAGCGCATTAACTATGGCTCCTGCTTCCCTGCTCTTGTGCTCCGGGCTGACCAGGGGCCAGAGAGCAGTGTGATGCCCAGCGGGAGTGCCCTCTCCGTGGGCAGGAGAGGAGACCTTTACAGGTGCCTCAGCTCTTCTCTTAGCAACGCCCTGCTGCTCAAAATTTGTTGTTCTCCTGTGGGTGTCTTTCTAAAAGTGTCAGCTGTAGGACCCCTGACGGGAGATTTGTTGATATGATAACTCGATTACTCCCCAGAATGGATGACATGGTGGCAGCGAACTCCCAGGGAGGTGCTGACTCCTCTCCTTAACCTCTCCTCAGGAGGCCAGCGTTTTGAACAAACCAGGCATGTGGCTCCCAAAAGCTCTTGCTGATCCTCAGATGATTAGTCTTCCAGATGCAGTTCAGTAACCAAGCAAAGAATCATGATCCTTTTAATAATTTAAGTGTAGACGGTATAAGACTAGAAAACTTCAGACAAAAGAGAACTCACTAATTAAGAGCACTGAATACGAAAGTTCCTTATTAAGTGGATTTATCATTCGAGCTGGTCCTCTCTCTTGCACCTTATTTTCCTAATTGGCCAGGTGCCATCTCCCAATTAAGTTGAAAATTGGTTGACGAATGCCCTAAATTGGCACCAGATATCAGCGTAGAGATTAAGGAGGAGTTAAAGATAAACTTTTGGACTCCGTAAATTGGTAATTAATTTCAATCCTTCAAAGCATGGCTATTTTGGTTGGTGGGGAGGGATGCGGATGGAATCCCAGGTACTCAGACTGGGATTATCCAGTAAGTCTCTAAGGGTGCACTAATGTGCTATCAACACTGCTCCACTTCCGGATCTCAGCTCTCCAGTGTCAGGCCGGGTTGCATTATGAAGTTCTTTTTTTCACCCGTTGGTTAAGTTGAAGACTGAAGGTGGATTGAAATCAAAAGAGCTGTTCTCCCTCGATGAGGCGGGTAAAAGCTCATCACAGGAGGGAGCTCTCTGGCATATCTGCCCAGGTGTTACAGGGTCAATCAGTAACCGCTAGAGAGTTAATTACAGATAAAGTGTATAATAATGGTAAGACTTCACTCCACTCACACATTCCAACACACCCAACTTAAACACAGAGAGTTTGCTGACAGCTTGGCAGACAGTAAATCATTATATTCCAGCTTATTCTTTGTTTGTCTCCAGAAATTACCAAAAAAAAAGCCAAACACAGTTTGGTCTTTATGCTTATCTCACAAGAGGCACGGCTAACAACACGACTGAACCCACAGACACACACACTTACCTCCTCCAGGCAGCGTCAAAAAGCCAGGCAGCGGTTCAGACAGGATGTAGCACATGTGTATCATATTAGACAAGCCTTCCCAAACAGCAGGCTCTTAGCTGATATTAGATCTACATCTGGCCCTCTCTCTGACTCTCTAAGCTGCTGCCTAGCCTCCGGTTCTCTCACACTGATATTTCACACATCCCAGCATCCCAGTCACAGGTGGGAATGCTTTTGCAGAGACCGCCAACGATAGAGCCATGTCTCACGTTTGACCTAGTGCAGACAGGAGCTAGAGTTCCAGCTCTCAATGACTGATACCTGCCGTTTGTGCCCATGGGAAAAAAAATCACAGATACATACGATCCAACTGAACAAAGATGATTTTTATGGGTTATTTTGTGTAAATATGAGAATCTCAGATGCCAAACCAAATGATTTTCTAATTCCCTCTAGGCAATAAAACATCTATAAACATGTTCCCTCCTCTAAAAAGGGGCCTGGAAATCAGCATCTGGGTGATCCACACAGTCCTCCACTAATTAAAAACTTCTGCTTGTGGAGATAGTGGCTGGCTCACTGAGACAAAAAAGACACGGTATTGATTTTTTTTTTTTGACGATGACCCCAGGCTTTGAACACAGCTGAACATCAGACAATGACTGGTTATTTATGTGTTGTTCTTATCAGGGGTCACACATGCAGTGGAGGTGGGAAAAGAGTGCTTTGAAGAAGCCAATCAAGATGTGGGATTCAACAATAAATAAATAAATAAAGACTGATTCATGCAGCTTAAATCTGCATCTGCAAGTTAAATCTGAAAAATGTCTTTTAACTTTAGAAGATACACACTGGGTAAAGACAAATTCATTTGCTCCTTTAGTGAGTGGGCTGAAAATCCTTAGAGTAGGCGAAGCTGGACAATCACAGTTTAAAAGTGAAAACGGCAAAGAGGAACAATGTGGAAAAGTATTTAATCTCTGCACTTGGGCTGAGCTTCCACACAGATTGGACCCCTCGAAAACCTGCTGCTCGACCTATCAGCTGAGATCTGATGCATTCAGCGGATCGCAATTTCTTTTCACGCAAGGATGAAAAGGACTCTCGGCACCCTCCTACCTCTCACGAAAGCATTTGCTGTCATTTTCACACAAACACACACCACACTTCAAACTGTCGTGTTGTGAGTGACGCAAAGACGAGTGTCATCCTGAAATATGATATGAGCGGAATTTTGTTTCCTTTAATATATACATGAAAAGAGCTGCATTAACCTTACATCTCAAATCCACAGATAACACAAGGTCAAAACAAAACAAAACTACTAACGACACATACGACCATCTAATTATTGGGTCTCCAAAGCGATTAAAGCTAAGACCCATTGTTGACATGGGAATTACAAAATAGCTGCAGCTGCAACAGAACAGCAACATCTGTGACTCATTTAAAAGAATTAATGCTGTGAACTATTGATAGATTTACATGCTGACAGAGAGGCAAACGTAGCGCATACGCAAGCATTAATACATAAGCAGTTTATGCAAAAGTTTGTGCACCGCCTCCCATAATTTTTAAATACTTTGCTAACTCTTGAAATGAAAAGAAGTAAATTCAATTACTGCTGTCAGCAGACTATAGCGAGAGAAGAGTATTGCTTAAAAAAATGTTAAAGTTTAAAAATTAACTTTTACATGTGCAAAAGTTTGTGCAGTTCCAAAGCTGCAGATTCGTATTAGCTCATTTTGCCCTAATGCTCTTGTTACTTACCTACATAATCGTCAGGGATGATTAATTTTCTGACTCTTCAAACCTTGAAGAGGAACACTCAAAAACCACGGGCTCCTCCAGGCAACTGAGAACCTGAAAAAAGAAGCTAAGTGATGCCTGCAGAGAGGGAAAAGACTATATAAGTATATAAAAAAAGATATTACAGCATCTCTTGCTTGTAATTTTCTACTGCCTGAAATATAAAATGGCAGTTAAGGGAAAAGTCAGTCAAGAAAAGAGCTGCAGATCGGAATATTTTCAGGTAAAATTGCACATCTGCCAGACAGAAAGGCAATAAAAATCCAATACACCTATTCTTATGACAAAATGGGAAACAAAATCCTAAAATGAATGCCAGTTATGTTTATTACACTTATAGGGGAATTATTGCAGTAAATGCAATTAGAAGATAATGAAAGTATCACTTGCTAACTGTTTTTACCTAAATGAAAATTTGATGCATTAGTAGTTAAAACATAGCCTACAGACTGCACGGGCCGCCCTCATCTGGCTGTTTGCATCTCTGCCATCTCTGTCTCTCTAATTCTGAGAAGCCTGGCAGCTGAGATTTTCCTTCAGCGCACTTTACAATTTTTCTAGAACCAAATTTTCTTTCCACACTGAACTCAACCAATGCCTCCAACAAGCTGTATATTGCCATTAACTTAACAATCCACTCAACAAAGAAAGAAAGAGCAGATGTTCTTTAAAATAAAATAAATCTGTTTTAAAGGCTTTCAATAACTCTCACTGATGACTTTCTGGTCACAAGCTTACAATCTTTCCTATAACAGGATTGACATTAGAAATTCTCTTTTTTTATTGTCGTTTTTTTCTTTAATTACCCTCTGGCTTTTCATAATATGCACGCAGCACATGTTACGACATCAGTCATAATTCATTCAGAAAGCACAATTTGAATAATAAAGCTGTTGTTGTGAATAGGTGACAAATTCACACTATTAACTGAGTTTTCTAGGCACAAACACTCTAGCAGTAAATGTCACGCATGACTTCATCACCTTTCTTCGTGCAGCAGGGAGTGAATATTTCAGCAAAAACTACACCAACGTCAGCACTGATGAGTGTACGAGACCTGTTTGACCTGATGTCATTAGCAGGCGCAAGCGACCGGCAAAATTTTCCTTTCTAGAAACTGTCCAGCTGCTCAACATGAATACACAGAGGCGTTTATTCTGTTTCCTGCAGCGGTGGAAACATGAAACAGAACATTTTATAACCAATATGATTTCTGTGCCAGTACATTTAACTGGGAAGTCATGTTCTGGATAAGTTTGCATTACTTAAAGACACAATGATGTGCTCTAATATCTGAGAGTAACTACATTGTGTGATACTTCCACTCATCCATTTTCTTCCTATGATAGCTGAAAGTGTCTCCCAGCTTCCAGCGGGATGCTTTTCAACTTTTCTCAAGCACTCAAATCACTTGATACAACATGTCTCATTCACTTATTCTTACATACATTCATACAATCACTTTTACTATGTCTAAGTGCCTTCTATCTAAGGCTACATCCACACTAATACGTTTTTGTTTGAAATCGCATCGTTTTCTCTCCGTTTTGGCCTCCCATCCACACTGAGACGGCGTTTTTGGTCTAGGAAAACGGAGCTATTTGAAAACGCTCTCCAAAGCTGAGACATTTGAAAACAGTTCATTGGCAAGCAATGACGCATGTTAGTCATATGATGCAGTCGTGTAACCAATTAAACTAAGTTGGCGGAGGGCATTATACAGCAGTTGTTTTGTTTGCTCTCGGTTTTCACGGCCCTATTAAAGATTAATATCAGTTTGTACATGCTCCAGGTTCTTCAAATTGTTTAATTCTAACTCGCTTTTGCAACTTTGTACTTTTGTGTTACTCGCAGCAACAACTCCACCTCAATGTTAGTCCATTTTTTTTTAAATGGTGCTGTTCCTCGACATTTTGCCACGACGCTTCAAAGAGCCGTACAGTAAATAAACTGCAGACAGAAATGACAAAGGTCAAATCATCTCACGTTTCACGCATGCGCAGTAAAGGAACGTAAGCGTTTTCAATCTTTTCAGTGTGGAAGAACAACTTTATCGTTTTCAGTCATTTCCGAAGTGTGGACATGGAGCATTTTTAGATGTAAACGCCATTTTCAAATTTATCTGGATTAGTGTAGACAGTGTAGTGTAGACAGCCTAACATTCACACTCCAGTAAACACATCAGAAGCAACTTGGGGTTGCAGACACCAAACTTCCAATTAGCACATAACCTTCTCTACCACCCCCAAAATTCACACTAAATATTTTTGACAATTTTCACAACAAGAAGCATCAAAAACACCCTTCCTAATCCCCCTCTTTGTTGTCCGCCCTGGCCCTTTCATTTTCTTGACGCGCCCGGGGCGTCCACAGCCGTACAGAGATCTCAGGCCAGGCCAGTGCTCTGGGATATCAAGTCCAGAGTGAGCTGCTGTCTGGCCGCTTTATGGATCTTAAACTTTACCCTACAAACCTCAAATGGCTCATGCAGTAAAGGTGAACACCCTGGACAGGCTACCAAACTGTCGCAGAGATGGCCATTCACACTCACAATTTATACCTACATTCTATTCAGTGTTAACCTAATACCACAGACATCTTTGGACTTTGGGAGGAAGCCGGAGGACCCAAAGCGAATCCATGCAGATGTTATATGAACATGCAAACTCCAGACACAAAGGCTAACAGAGCTAATATCGTTAGTCATCACCACCTACCATATAAACCTTAACTTCATATTTGTTATTCCAAATTTATTTGAAAGTTTAAAAAGCAGATACATTATTAAAAAAATATGTAACCTAAAATATCAAGTTTATGAATACATAATACAATCTACTAAAATCTTGGGAGTGCATCTGCAGAGTTAACTACAGGCACCACCTAAGTGCAGATGTTAGGTCCAAGTGCTAAAAGTAGTACACTGTGATGCTTAAGAAAACATCGCCCTTTAAACACGTCATCAGTCATATTCAAATTTTAAAAAAATAATTAGGAATTAGTTTTGCTTTTAATAAATAATTTCACTATAATAAAAGGAAAGTCTATAACTTTTAATTTGTAATCATTTAAAATTATATCATGATTTTATAGTTTAGTTAAGCATGTAAACCCAGGTGGTGGTGTACCTTGGGGAGTCAATTAGTAGCAGTCTATGAAAGGCTGCAGGTTAACATAAAAAGCTGTTGCACATGAAGCTCATCAACACGATTAGTGAACCCCGGGATTCGCCTGTGCATTCACGTAAAAAGGGTGGTGGTGGCACCATCTGACCAATCGAAACGGGGCATTTAAAAAATCACATCACTCTTCTTCCTCAGAAGGAGGACTTGTTTAAACATTGAAGCTTCCTGTCCCACAGCCTCATAAAGGAGACGTGGAAATTACATCAGTTTGCTGCCGATCAAGGTCAGATCAATATGATTGACTGAACCGGTATTTTTGGTGTGTGTTCTGTTTCTAAGTAGCTCCAATATCACAAAAGCAAAAAGTAGACTTAACAGCAGATTAGAATCACATATAACAAGATTTTATACATTTTCCAAATGACCAAATGAATACACACACATACACCAGTGACAAGGCGGTGCACAGTTTACGCTTCATTCAGTGAAATACAGCTTAACAAGCTGTACAAAGAAAATAGATCCCCCTCAGCAGAGAATCAATAATACACTTAAAACACGCTGCAAATAAAAGAATCAGTGGAAACGTGGCGCTTGAGGCTGGTTTGAAACTGGAGCTCGGAGCATAACCTGCTCCTGATAGTTTTAGCTTTTAGTCTCTCAGCTGCATACTCGCTTATGTTTAAGGGTTCATGAGTAAAGATTAAATATGAAACTGAATTCAATCTTAGTCTACGTACAAACCTAATATGAGATCTGCACGTACATTGTCGATGTGCTGTTTTAAGATCAGAAATTATTGGTTAAAGAACAATAAAAATGATTGTACAACTTTTTTTACAGTTCGTACTGATGCTCATTTGGGAGACAAAGGCATCACAAAATATTAAAACAATACTTTAGACTCTCCTGCTGTTTGCCCACAAAGGGCTGAGGGATCTTCCAGGGATGATGCTATTTTCTGGATATAAGATTGGTCAGTTGGCACTGATTTCATACTTAATGATCTCCAATGTGGTTCTTAACCTACACTGGAGCAGGTTAGATTCACAGCATAAGTTACTATTAAGAAGTGACCTACCTTCGAAGTATAGAAAACCCAGGGGTAACCCTGAAGTACACCAGAATCCTGTTCCATAGTGTAGGCCTCTGGTTGGTCTGCACCTCATCTCTGCCTCAAGCTTCCTATTTTAATCCAGCAGCTATGAGCATTCCTAATAATGGAAGATACCTTGGAGTCAAAGAACATGGCTGGGGAGACATGCCTGAGGTTCTTTGGTAACCCATGGAGATCACGCTTTATGTAAAAATCCATGAATTTGTGATTTTCATATTTAACGCAGGACAACACACGCAACACGAGGCCTACCTATCTGCATACATCTGAATGGATTACAAAACCAAAACATATTCAAATACTCTACACATTTACCTGTCAGATCCACTAGTTCAGGTTTATCTAAGCAAATCAATTTTCCATGTCTCTCTGTAAACGTACAGACGGATCGAGCTGGATTCAGTCTACGGTGAAGCCAGTTGTCTCTCGGGCCAACACAGCACTGTGTGGTTTCTCGACAATCAATGTAATGTGTAAGACAGCAACAATTCTCGTTGCATGCACAGCCAATTGTAAACTAAACCATCTTCCTGCCTCGCCATGTCCCCATTATGATCCCTGTTATTAATGCGGCCAGAATGAGCCATTTCAAAGCTGCATAAAAGAATTTAGCTATTCATATCATTTATCAAAGACATTTCAGAAGTGGGCTGGCTCTTATTTAATGTTCACATGGTAAAAAACAGCAATGGAAGAGAACTACCTAATCACACGCAGACAATAACACATTTTGCCCTGCTGCTGCTTTAAAGGAACCCCAAAAAACCCCCGAATCCAACCCACCAAACACAAAGGGCACAACGCTGAACACTGCCAAATCAAAGGCGAATGTTTCTATTCGCTATGTAGATGAAAACAAAACACAATCGTGTCTTCTTTACTTTAAACAAGTCAGACCAAAAAAACTTTAGCACAGACCAGATTCCTGTCTGAGCAGATGAAACGGTTTTCTTTTAACCCAGGGGTTTCTTTTCTGTGGGCGCATCCCAAATGAGGGGGTCAGACAAGTTCAGGCTTGTCCTAAAACGGACACATGTTCTCCATTGTCAAGCCAACTTCTTTCCCAGCCAGGAGATCAATGCAACCTGTCAGAAGTCACCCACTCGCTGTCAAACCTCAGAGTGATGTTTTAGGGGAGCTGGGGTTAGGGGCGGGGGAGGATGGCAAATTATGTAGAGGAATCTTATAGGGCAGTCTGCATTTTTGCATTTTAATTTCAGAAGAGATGGGGGGTAATGGTTAAGAATAGAGGCTTCCAGTAGGCGTGACACTGCAGGTAAGACAAACTGGGGGCAGATAAGAGCTGGCAGATGTAGAAGATACTTTTATGTTGACATCTGTTGTTTGTTACAGTCAACTTGCAGCTTAGTAAATGAAGAAAGAGCCTTCTGAAAGATTTGTCTGTTATGGAAACCTCACATTTTTGCTTCTTTTATTAAGCGTCAGGATAAAAGTATAACTTCGTCAGCGCACCTCTGGTCAGTTACAGGTCACTGGTTATGGCCCTGATTTAGAGGCCATATGTGGCGTGGACTGTATTTGACTGCAGCAAGCCTGACGGACAGCTGCCCCTCCTCCATCCCCAGCCACAACACCTGCTTTGTTTGTCGGCTCTGCTGACACGTGTCCA
>VUQR01009854.1:29323-41817 GCA_015108515.1 Hemichromis elongatus | reverse complement strand
GTAAAACGCAGAAACCAGTCTTATTTGTTATCATCTATCGTCCACCTGGGCCATACACAGAGTTTCTGTCTGATTTCTCAGACTTTTTATCTGATTTAGTGCTCAGTACTACACGGTGACTCACTATTTAGTCACCGTGAAGAAAGGGAAAGGGAAATGCACTCAAGACAAACCCTTCATCCTCATCCTTCTCCTAATCCATGCAGAATGATTTATGTGCCGTGGATTTCTATTAATAAATCTCCAGACACTGTGATTAACAGGGAAAACTATTCTCATGCATTATAAGCAGTCGTGTCGAAATTCACACTGCCTTGTTTTCATTAAAGAGAGGCTGCGAGTTATTACGGATGCTTGAAATACAGCGTTTATGGTCGGCATACGGCCCTTATATAAGCCTGAGGTCCCACCCATTCGCTCTGTCATCAAATAGAAACATCTGGGATTAGAGAATCTAATTCACGCCTACCCGTGAGGGGCGGAAACACGACGATGATTAGATCCACGGGGTTTGACTGATGATTTGCTGGAAGTTGCAGAGTTTGGGATACAAACATTTATCTGAGGAGCAAATATTTATGAAGACCATTAACATCAACCGACAAAATACATGCAGTGTGATGGTTCAGGACACAACAGAGCAACTATCAACAACCTCACATGTCTTCAAAAAATCTATCAGGTCATTGAGTATTAGCTTCTGGCTGGCTTGACCTTTGCTGTCATTCTCCACATTAACAATCAGATAAAGGCCAAAGAAAGAAGATAATTTACACCAAAACTGAAAGACTTCTGAGGCATCATTTATTTTTTTTATAAATCTGGAGAACAGTTAAGTACTGGACAGGTTTTATCTGATGAAAACATCAACGGAGGATGTGATGACCGTGCCTGTGGTTCTCCAGTAAAACCTGCTGTTGCTCTTTGGTTTAATATCTTTTAACTCCTTTTTCAAATACGTTTAAACACAAGTTTAAACTCGACTAAAGACTAAATTCAATTAAAAGGAGCACATTTTAAAAAACTTTTTGGAATGAAAAACGCTCGTTTTGAATCTCATCCCACTGGACATGTTTAAAAATAGAAAGTTGTGACAGGCGCACATTTGTTACATCACTATATTACATCACTTCTTCTTTCAACAGCTCTCTGCAAACTTCAGGGAACTGAGAAGACCAGTTTCTGTGTTGAAAGAGATGTGGTTTCCCATCGTTGGTTAAAATGATATTTCAGCAGTTTAACAGTTCAGGGCCTCCTTTGTCATCTCTTTTTAAATAACATTCCAAATGTTTTATATCTGGTGGTTTCAGGTCTGGTTAGGAGGAAAGCTGTGATTCGGCATTAACCTGCTAATAGTAACAAGGCCTTCCCTGAAAGACGTCATCATGCTAAAAAAATCTGGGCATATTTTTCAGAATTAGTGCCTGATAACAAACAGGATGGTCTCTCTTCGATAAAGCTCAGAGGATGCAGTACCCATGGTTTCCAAAGAGACCACGGGACAGCGTACTACTTCGCCTCGGAGTTTCTTAAAAATGCCTAAGCCCAGAGAAAGTAATAATCCGATTGAATTTTGCAATCTATGCAGAATATTTAACTTGCATTGTGTTGTGTTGTGCTGTATAGTTTTGCAGTGAAACAACCATTTCTTTGGCAATTTTACTTTCTTCTTCTTTAGGGTGTCGAAAGCCTCGCCTCAGTCCCGAATCGGGACACCAGGGAGGACGGCATCAGGACGGGCATCTGGGGTAAAATCGTTACCAAATCAACTTAACAAAAAGTTAATCTCAAAATACTTAACTATGTGTTTAAATCCCTCTTCATCTTTACTTTAGACAGGCTTACACAACTTTGCCATTTTTTGTTACTTTTTTTGTAAAACAAACAAGCAAACAATATTTGCACAAATTAAATCACATTTTTCCAAACAGAGCAAAATCTTATAGTTTCAACACTATATAAAATTGAATCTTAAATTAAATACAAGTTTGTGATCAAACTAAGCGTCTGAAAGAGGGGTGTAACTCTTCTGAAAAGTTGGAATCTATAAAAACAAAACTGATGAGAAAATTTAGAAAGTCTGAATATGATGTGAAACCTGTCGGCATGCTCATGTCTGTGCATTAACTCTCATTAGCTGCTTTGCGTTGACCACTTATGGCTGAATGGGGGGCGTGTCCAAAGCAGGATAAAAGGCTGATTCACATTTCCATGTGAGCTATGATTTATTAAGGGAACATTGCTTGCAGATGTTCATGAGCATGGTTTTATAAATTGGATTATTTTTTCAGCGCATAGCTTTTAGCTTTAGTATGAATCGTTGTGGATACATTTTTAGCACTTGGATGCCGAACCATGTCCCAAGTTGTGCCTCAAGTTGAACTCATATAGGCACATGGATGGCGACAGAGAAATTTCTATCAGGATATTTTTGGTTTGGTCTTTGACTCTCTGGCACGGCCATTGTAGACGAAGTGCTAAAGACATTTCAAACTGCCAGAAAGGGAAGCCAAGAAATGACAGCAGGAAGCAACTTCCTGAGGTAGTATGGAGATCCAACCATTACAGAGGAAGCACAAGGCTTTGAGGAGCTGGACTTCAGACAGAATAAGAGCAGCGCTTCTTACATAACTGGGTAGATTTTTATGTTCTACATCAAACACCGGGGGCCCTCAGTAAGAAAATACTCTGGAGAAGGGGTTGAGTTTGAAACCCAACTGGTGCTTTGGCCAAATACAACAGTCCAAAGGAGCAGACTAAAGATCTGCCACTTTCTATGCTTGAGTATTAAAGAGCTCAACTGTACTCAAACGTTTTAAAGTAGCTTTTTGTTCATTTAGGCTGTTTTGGAAGGGAGCAAATCCTTTGGGAACATTTGACCTCTGAGCATTTTGTTATTTCAATTTTGGAAAGACCTCAAAAGATCATGGGTGGCAAAAGCAATAGTGGTGAAATGTAACTGCGAACATGCTGAAGCTTAATTTTTAGTGTTTTTGTTCTGAAGTCAAAGATTTGACAAAGGGCCAAAAAAAGAACAGAAATGTGTAACTCAAAAGCTGGATGAAATTGCTTCGATTTTCGAGGTGTGTTGAGCTCAAATTGGTTGTCTGGACAGCAATTTAAGAAAGAAGGGTTTATTTTTAGGATAAGATTATGTATAAGGATGTGTGCTGTGTGGAGATGTGGAAGTGTTATAGAGTGAAATGAGTGAGTTATGTAACAAAATGGGTGGTTTGGCTGGGAAAGAAAGTATATTATTTAGTAAAGTGGGTATGTTAGCAAAATTGTGGGTGTGCTAGGTTGTACAGAATGTACATTATATGATCAATTAGGTGCCTTTTGCAGTAAAGTGGATGTTTTATGTAGTAAAATAGATGTACTATATATTAAAATAGTGGGTATGAAATACAGCAAAGAGGGTGCGTTGCAGAGTAAAATGTATAGGAAAATGGGAATGCTGTAGTAAGCTGAGGGGGGCAAGCAGTAAGGTGAGTGTGCTGAGTTGTAAAGAGGGCGATTTGGTGGGTGTTTCAAGGAGTAAAGTCATATTGGGAAGTAATGTGAAAGTAATGGCTATTAAGGTCAGTGTGTTATATAGTTAAGTAGGTGTAATGGAGAGTAAAGAAGATATATTGTCTGGTAAAGTGAGTGTTTTAAGTAGGAAAGTCAGTGTGTTATGTAGTAAAATGGGTATTAAATGCAGTAAACTATGTGTACTATATGGTAAATTAGGTGTTTTATTTAGCAAAGTAGCATAGTAAAACAGGTCTAGTGGGTAGTAAAGTGGGTCCTATTAGGAAAAGTATCCAGTAAAATGGGTGTGCTATGTAGTAAAGTGGGTATGAAAATGAAGCAAAGTGGGTGTGTTACAAACAGGAGTCAAAAGAAACAATAATGCTACTTCAAATCTGCCGGATGTGTAAAAGAACACCTGTCCATTTTCTTATTCAAATGGGCGATCGTGGCTCAAAGCATTGGCAGTTCGTCTTGTAATCGGAAGGTTGCCAGTTCGAGCCCCGGCTTCGACAGTCTCGGTCGTTGTGTCCTTGGGCAAGACACTTCACCCGTTGCCTACTGGTCAGAGGGCCTGGTGGCGCCAGTGTCTGGCAGCCTTGCCTCTGTCAGTGCGCCACAGCTGTGGCTACGGTGTAGCTTGCCATCACCAGTGTGTGAATGTGTGGGTGGATGACTGAAGTGTAAAGCGCTTTGGTGTCTAGTATACAAATACAGGCCATTTACCATTATTCAGTTCATGGTCACAAGGCCAAAAGCAGGATAGGGCCTAACACACACAGACAGACAGTTATTCACACCTACAGCCAGTTTAGAATCACACAGAAATCTCATAGAGTTTCCAGTGAAAATCCACACAAGGATTGGGAGAATATACAAATGGGATTATTGTGTTACAACATTGCTAACCACTGCCCCACTGTGCTGCCTTCAAAAACAGTGAGAGAAAGAAAGATTATATGTATGCTCATAAATTAATGACTCCAATTATGCTGATTATGAGTCAGTGACTGCAGCAGGATATAATCCTTTTCACTTTACAACTCTGGAACCTCTAATAAAAGTGCCAGCAATACCTCCTTTCAGCATTATGAGCTGTTACAACTGCTGTTTTACTGGGTCATTTTTTTTATAATAAGTTTGAGCCAGCCGTTAGAAGATTAGCAGCCGCCTGCCTTCCTTCACGTCTTCCTTTCCCCTCTCTAAAATCAAAACGAGATAGTCAGACACATGCGCAGCTCCGGTCTCGTGTTCTCTGAGGTTATCTGCCCGTGATATGCGGCTTAGCAGCCTGTGGGACTTTTCTTTGGGGGTGCAGTCTTGGCTTCGCTCAAAAGCAGTTTCTGTGGTCGTCCTGTAAGCAAACAATGGGGTATTGTGGTACCGGATATACTTCAGATAGACCCATTCAGGAGTCAAAATAGAGACAAAAGTTCTTTTTGTAGTCTGTGAGGGAAAACATCGGAGTCTACGGCCTGATAAGGACTTCGCATGCCTTGTTTTTAGTCTCCTGCTAAGAACAGAGGTTTGCTCAAATATGCCTGCACATTGAGTCTTTGTGAGGCAGATCCGTTTGATTTTCCAACGATTTATTTAGCAGAGTTCACTTTTCACAGTCGAAGGCCAGGGGTGGATGATTCCAATAAGCACCAACAAAAGCCCGGTATCATAACACCTGTCTGTTAAAGTATCGTTAATGTTTTTGGCTTTCAACATGGCCACGCCGCTTTGGGACTCACAAACACTCAATGTTTGCTCAGCTTTCCGGGAGCTTGACACACCAGCGTGCCAGCCCTCTGCAGGCTACCCGTCAGGCGTCCTAGCTGTCAGGAGAAAGAAAAAGGAGTTCAGCTGAGTTTATTATGATGAGCATTCCTCCTCAGACGGATCCTCAACTTGAACCACATGCAGAACGACTGCAGATAAAATGAATGAAGTCTGTTAAAACGGGATAGACTTTACTCTCAGACAGGGAGCCTTAAACGGGCCATCTTTGGGCCTCGAAAAATCTTAATAAACACAAATTTGAGATCCTCAAATCTTTAGTAATTATTTCAAGCCAATGTTTCTGATGAAGTGACGATTAAAGATAGAGCAGGTCATCTACTAATTGAAAGGTTGGTGGCTCAATCCCTGTCTGCTCCAGTCTGCAATCCAAATATGATTGGGCAAGATACTAAACCCAGGTTCATCAGAGTATGAATATCTGTGAAGGTTACATAGAAAGCACTTAGGTAGAACAAGCATAGATAAAAGTGCTTGTTTGAATGAGGGGAGTAGTATAATGTACTTTGTGTGCTCAGGTAGAATGAAAAAATCCATGTGTAAGAAGCAGTGCATTTACCCTGTTTTTTTAAAGAACATATTATTGTCAGGGATTATTCTCTCGTTGCTTTTTAACCTCCCTACGTGTCATTTCTGATAATAACTACTGTAGCAAAAGCAAAGGTACAGCTGTGAGGGGAAACTGTGACTTCACGGTTTTGAATATATCAAAGAGGGTTTGTTGTAAAAAAAAAAAAAAAAGGGGGGGGGGGGGGGGGGGGGGGGGGGGGGGGGGGTGGGGGGGTGTCAGATCATATCCATATGTCAGCAGCTCCCAAGCACCCTGCATTTAACATGGCGCGGGTGTATTTCTGCTTAATTGAAGCATTCAGCTGTTTACAGCTCACACAAAAACAGCAAGGGTTTATTTATGGCCAATTATAGAGTAGTGTTTTGAGTGAAGGAGGCCCATTATGGATTCCAGCCCTTTTGATTCTAATTAGTCACTGTGTTCAGGTTTTTTGGTTTACATGCCTGATTTACTAGGAGGGGGCTCGGCAGTGGGGGTGAGAATTAATTTCCTATTAAACAACATATGCCCATTTCTAAATCAGACAAAAGCTTGCTGAGTAACAAGACATGAAAACAATAACTGCGGAACAGGCTGCTGGTACACCGTCGCTGGCGTGTTTACCTCTTTACTCGCGTTTCATGAGCAGAAATTAAGAAATTTAAAGACAGGGTGTGTGAACAAAAAAAAAGTAGTTCGTCTTAGCTTCATTTAGTGTACAGTATAATTTTAGGCCAGTATATTACAGTCATAGTATTTTCCTCAGGTTAGAGAAACAGCTGGGTTATAAAAATAAATACCAAAGGCTAACCATGATAAGGGCATTAAAAAAATACTCCTTCAAAGGAAGACATATGTATATACCTAAATAACAATGTGTTGAAAGCAAATAATAAAGCTACATTATTTAATGGCAAGCCTTTGATTGCAACTGCAAAACCTCATTGGCTTTCTTTTCACGGTGCTTGCCTTATGAACTCGTGTAAGCTATTCATTACAAGAAAACGGTTTGCCAAACGTGTGCCAACAGCTTCCCAACAATGAACTGTTAATTTGCAACTAAATGGGAGTCCAGTGCACATTTAGGTTTTCATTTGCAAACCAAAGCTGCTCCTTTGAAGTACAAATGTCCTACATTTAACAAGGTAGAGTCACAAAGGTCACAGATGACAAAGGGACTGGCTCAGAGCGAACGTCAACATGTTACCTCAATTCCAACGCAGCCACGGGTTTTCACAGTAAAACAATAGCCCGTAGCGAGGGAAAGAAGTGTAATGGCAAAGAACAAACATAAAACTGTATTTTTAATCTAATTACTTAAAAAGAATGCAGTAAAAATAACCGATGCGTGTGATTTAATGTTGTTCTCCCATTTTATAATCAATGGATAACCGGCGCTTGTGCTACTTTATTTCTCTCTTAAAGGTTTTTGACTTATTTATGGTGACTGTGTAGCAATTAATATTGCACAGGCTGCATTGTCATTTTTCAAGCCATTTCCCAGGAAATGTTGTACACCCCGTAATGGCCCCTCTAACGCTGTAGCTGTCATGTCCTGGACAGCTGCATTTTTACAAGACAAACTCAGACACGTCACACTCATCTCTCTGTGGACTAACTCGCTGCTCATTTCCACACAATAAACAAGCGCACATACACAGACCCACACAGAGGCCACGCCAGCAGCTGTTAATAGCTGCATGGAAAACTTTGATTAATATTTCACCCCTTGTTGCAGGGCTGCTGAGCGAGTGTCACCTTCCTAACATTGTCCCATGAAACCTTTTCTTTCACGGGCCCCCACGTTGGAGAATGACAAATCTGTTAGAAGGATCCCCCCAAAACCTCATCAGGCTAATTACAGTGTAGCCATGCGGCTCTGATGTATGTCCGCGTCTGTGCCTGTGTTCACACTAGTTTAGGTTGGAGGTTTGGATTGAAGCCAGGTTAGCAGTGCCAGGGCACCGCATGCTATGAAAAGAAATTGAGACCTCAGGTTTTAAATTAAGCAGGTCTCAAACACTTCCCTCGTGTGCATCCTCAAATTCACCGTGCTTAAAGACGTCAAGCTTTGGTTAAACCTTTGAGTCAGATTCGGCAGGTTATCCTCGGCCCCATCTCAGAGGAGGGGGTTATTGGCAAACGGAGGGTGTGAAAATAAACTTGGCTAAGAGATCTGGATGTAAACACTGCAGTTCCATCGAGGTGCCACCCCTCCTCCAACCCCTTACAATGTTGTTGTCAATAAACTGGAAGGACGAGGCGATAAAAACCTTGAACAACAACATCGTGTACTGTTTCATACAAATGTGACACCGTCATTAAGTTGGCACACAGCTTGGTTCAATGTTTAGTAAAACATGTTTACACAAAAAGCCAATGTATGACACATCTTGGGTGTGGAAGAAGTCAAAAAAGAGCTAAACTATTATAGATTAACATACACAAAACCCAATAAAATAACTGTGCTTATATGTGGAAATGGTTTAAATATTTACTTTTAAGTGGTGCTTTATAATTTTATTATGATGGATAACGGTTAAACACTTCAAATTAAGGGCTCGAGACAACGTGCTAATAAAGTGTTGTAGATAATCGCCTGTTTGCCTCCATGTGCTCCCACAGACTGAATGTGACAACAGAACCAATAATACCACAAAGACATGTGCATGAGAGAAATATGAGCATATTTGTGTCATTCCACACCTTGACGTGTACACTGCCACTTGGCACAGCTTCTCTGTCAGCTGTTGTCTTTTGTTTCCACACACTTCACACTGGTTGCAGCACCTGTCTTTGCCATTCCTCTGTGAAGGCTGTGTAGAAGGATAGAGGATGGAGAAGGTGTGTGTCACCTGGGGGCCTCTGACTGAGAGAGGCTGTCATGCCCATCACTGCCCCAGCAGGCCCGCCAATCACATGCAGGCAGACCCACGCTGAGACAAGGCCACGGCAAACAAGCAAACAAGACAACAATCGACAACAATCTTTAAACACGCTTGTCATTCTCCTTGGAGAGATTTCCATTTCTGCTACTTAAGCGGCACATGAAAACACGACAGCCATTGGAACAACAAGCTCTAAACACAACTCCGGTGTTCTCCCTCCTCGGAGAGATTGCGATTTCCAGCCATTTAGCGGAGAACGAGAGGCGTGTGCAGGTTGAAGGGATTGGTGCAGCGCACGTTGGTGTGTCGCAGCCTGACTGGGTTGAGCGCGGTGTGCCATGTCATTTTTGGGTGCGCTGTTGCTCAACATCAAGAGAAATCGATGGCGTCTCCACAGGGGCAGGGAGGCCTGTGGAATAGAGGAGCTTCTCAGGTCTGTTTGAACTCATTTTCTTTTCTGGGCGGTTGCCCCCTCGCTCAGCCCCCTAAGGCATCTCCCTCACAGCAGGCCCTGACAGCTTGACACATTGACAGCTGCCGCTGAATGACAACTGATTTGTACAAATTTCAAGCCTTATAAATCTACCTGTCACAACAAGAGCATAAAAGAGCTCGGACCCAGCAGGTAATTCGGAAGTGGTGGGGGAAGAAGAAAAAAGGCCTGCTTCCTCCTCCTCCTCTTCCTCACTACTGACAGCCCAGTCTGAGAGGGCAAAAGAAAAAGATACGAGATAGAAAGTAAAGAAATACACAATATGGCTCTTTTTTAGCTTTCCTGACGATACGCCATCATCCTCTCCTCAGGTCCACTTTGAATGGGAAGCAGTGAAACCATTTTCTTGCCATCAGGTGATCAATTGTCTCATTTAGAGATTATAAAGAGAGGAGTGAAAATGAAAAAGTGCAATTTGGTTTTACACCAACATTAAAGGAGGCCACCTGCTACTCACAGGATTATCGCATCAGTCTGCTTTTCAAAGCTCACTCTAGCTAAATGAGCAGGCCCTTTTTTTTTTTACGGTATTTAAACACTATCCAATACCGCTGCTGCGCCCCCACCATTCCACCCCCACTTTTCTTCTCTTGGTAATGGCAGACCTGGCGGGCAAGGCCTATAGCTGCAATAACTCCTCCTCAGGAGTATATCTTATAGCTGGATATAAACTATGAGAGACGGGGGCAGGAGAAAATCAATAGAAGTGACAAACAGAGAAAATGGTTTATAATTCTAAATGAGTTATCTGTCTCATTTTTAAAGGGATTGTGGTTTGTCTGCGAAGAAACCCCACCACCACCACCACCACCACCAATTATTATTAAACAATTTAAATGAGTCTGAAAATTCCCCTGCTTGACTCTTAACCCAATTTTTTTTTAAATAGAAAAATGTGACATGCTGCTCGTGTATACTCATTATAGCTACAAAGGCCGCAATGTCCCCAAGCCTTCTATAAATACTTCATAAGATGATGCACAAAAGGTCCAACAGTAAAGATTCTCTTCAAACTTTAACTTTGTTTGCCGAGGCTTTTTACGATGACAGGCAGATCAGCTGATAACAAAGAAGAGGTCATCCAGACTGTTCGTTACAACTCATCCATGCTGGGCTCAGCATGCTCCCACAGTTAAACAGGAATCACATAACTGACCAATGACACTTATACTTGTTTACCACTGGTTGTTTGCTGGATGTGCACCAGATTCCTCCAGGCTATGATTGAGACCAGACTGAATCTGCAAGGAGGGCTCTTATATGTGAAACTGCACTGTTTGCATGCAATCTGACAGTTGGTAATATGCGTTTTGCGGACGGGCATGAGTCATTAAACTAAGATTGACTGCCACAATTATCAGAAAGTACAACAGCACTGAGTAGATGCACATTTTGCTTGGCAGCGTGGATAATGAACAGCCCTCAAAGTGGGTGCATGAACTCAGGTCTGTGGAGAAGTGAATGACTGCCAGCTAAACCTCTCCTATTTGCAAGTAGGCAAAACACTCTAATCCTCCATTTGTGTGTATTCATCCCTATCCTAAATGTGCCCTTCCGCACTCTAACCCTCAAAGACCCTTCACTACATGCAACCAGCGACCCCGCTGTTTGATTAAGACCTAGCCCCACTGCTTTATCCCTGGACAGGACCCCGGCTGGGCCAAAAAGCACGAGTTAAGCAAAAGGATTATGAGTGCCACTCCCATCGAGGCAGTCAAACTGTCACACAAGATCAAAGCACTCCCCAAGCTACCCTCAGTCATTTCAAGCAGGTGTCCTCTCATATTCTAATGTCTGGACAACTGCACGTCCTCAGCTTTCGGGAAAAAAGAAACCGGAGGGTTTGTTTTCTTGCGATAATTTCACTCACTATACCGTTTCTTTTGAGAAATTCTGAATAATATAAATTGTGGGAAAATGGTAAGAATTTAAAAGATTCTGGCAGATGTTATTTACCCAACACAAAACGGCTAGTCGGATATTTTGTACTGTAAGAGCACAGCTGATGACAAGAGCCCTGTTATGTCTTGATAATTTGGGAACACAGGCATGACGAGCATCTGTGCCGTAAATAAGTGAACACAGACTCTGGTGTGACACTGCTCCAGCGAGACACAGCCTAAACTCAACATGTCCCTCAGGACCTCCCATATAACACTCAAAATCACATGCTTCAGCACTCCGTCCCCCCCAAACAACAACCCCTCCTCCCAGCATATGCACGCAGGAAAAAAATAAGAATTAAACCAAAAGTTGAGGAAAAACCAAGCAAATTAAGAACACTTATAAGGAAAGAATATGTGATGTGTATAAAACTAAAAAAGGGCGAGGAAAGGAGGATAGGCCTGTCCAAAAGTCACACAATCATTAAAGGCACTGAATGGTTCTTATTATGGCATCTGAAGCCCAGCTGGCCTTGGATCCAGCAGGTCGGCTGTAGTTCAGCTGAGGGTCTTGTGATCTGAGGTGGGGGGAGGGACTTGGCGCTAGCGGGAGGAGCTGTGACTGAGGGCAAAGGGATGACGGATGGGCCTAAGGGTGAATGCCAAAATCATAAATCCAACCTCAGCCTGACCCCAAGCTCCAATAAAGTTTATTTACATTTTCACATTGCGTCCACCTTTAAAACGTCTATGTTTAGACATTTCAAAGCAGCCTGACGCGCCCATCTATCTTGCCACTGAGCTTTCAAAGAGGACAGCGAGCTGGGACTAGTTTGTCCCATCCTGACCTGACAAACTGTCTGCTCATATCCACCCCTGTACAAGGATCGCTCATAGGATCTTTTATTAATTGTGGGTTTGTTTCTATTTATATTATCCGGCAGTCGCCTTTGCAGCTCGCCTGCTGAGCTGCGAGCACGCTTTGAGGCATTTAGGGACTTTTAACTTTCTTCTCGTCTTTGATATTTTCCCACATGTTATTCCCAGACTCATTTACTAATGTTTATTTGCATTGATTTAAGCCTTTATTTAAAGATTAAATTAGATTAACTGGCAGATATTGGCAGTCAAGTACTAACCCACAGTATCACATTTCCTACTGCAGGGTGTCATGGGGATCGTGTCTATTTACACTTCCATCCCTTTAATGATTTTCATTCAGAAATCAGTTTAGTGTTTACTCTCATCAGTCCTGCCTGGAATTATTTCTGGCAACTATGAACACAGAACTACTTAGAGTAATTAGCAGTAACAACAATTCACTGTTTTACTGCCAAAACACAAACACACACATACAAAAAAAAAAAAAAAAGCACCTTCTT
>VUQR01009854.1:0-13803 GCA_015108515.1 Hemichromis elongatus | reverse complement strand
ACGAGCGGGCCCCCCCTCCTCCCCCCCCCCCCCCCCCCTTCCTTTTTCTCTTTTTCACATCTGGGATTCAGCCAAGGGAAGTAGAAGTATGGCTCTCCCTGCTCTGCTTTAATATGTTCCATGCCTTCCAGTTGCTTACATCATCAATCTGGGAGATAGCTAAATGTGATGGGAGGAACATAAACAGTGCCTGAGTTATGTCTTTAAAGAGACACAGGTCATGTCTCAAGTAGTGTGATTTTCCATTTTTTAAAAGAAAGCAAAGCACACATGGAGAGATCCTAACTGTCGGAGGCTATCCTAAATGACTTGTACATGTGTTATGTACTATAAAACATATGTCACGGAGGGAGAAGACTCGAGAAAAGGAATCAGCTTTACAATATCGAAATTCCCCCGTATCATCAACTTCAAGCAATGAGCTTGTTATTGACACCCAAATGCCAGTCCTAATCATCTTCCTTTTAATGCTCGCTTAAAAATGCACACCCTCATGTCAAAACCTGAGTACGCATTAACTCTCCCCAAACGGTCTACTTACTAAACATGTCACTAATGAATTATACATCTGACTTTTTCCCTCTCTCATATTTACATGGTGTTTCGGCAGAATTTGTGCAGCAGTTGTAAAGTATTTAATAAGTGTTTAAATATGTAGGAGTCAAGATCTTAGCCAGTGCATGCACTTTACAGCGGATGTTTACACAATATCAAAAGACTCTGCTATGCCTATCAAAATGACTAAGACATATGGGTAGTTTGTTTTTCACTTGCCAAAGTAGAAAAGGGAGCATGTCCACTTGGGCCCCATCAGTTTAAATCATAAAGATCCATCACTTTGCACTCTGCTAAAACACTAAGGAAACATATTGTGGATTTTAAGACCCTTTTTATTCAGCCAGACTGTGTACTAAAACTAATTGGATTTCTGTCAATGGAAAAAATATATCCCTGGGATAGCTTTGAACTCAATAGCTTTGACCATCCAACTGCGCATGAGGGAGTGGGACCTTGCCACATGCCAAGCACCAGGGAGGAAAATTAAATCAGTGGTCAACATAAAATATTAAAATAGCATGGTATCGAATTTTTGAAAAATGATGTCAGGGTGGCTCATTATAGCCAGCAAGGCGGTGAATTAAGCTATATTTAGTGGGTGATAATTGAAATCATAGCTGTAGTCATTACCACTGACAGGTTTCTAAATAATACCCAATAAATCCCATCTTTTTAGTAAGTTCTCGGTGACAGCTGGCACTGCTGAAAAATATCAAGTAAAGAAACAGAATATCTTTTCCTTTCTTTCCTCTCACCCTCCTTCCTTGCTCCCAACCCCAAGACTTCTCTCCCTCTCTCTCTCCTTCCCTCTTAGAGCCAATAAAATGTCAGCTTTTATACTCCTCCTCCAAAGTGTTGGCTAGATGTCAGCAGGCCCCTCTAAAGCCCTGCCACTGCAAGCTGAAGGCCTGTAAATCTCTGTGTCAGTGGCACGCCATCCGTCTTGGGATATACAATAAAAAATGTGACGCAGTCATAAAAGGAATGGCATCACTGCCCAGTATATATAATGTGAACAAAAGGAACATAAAGATGTTCCCTTCAATTCAGAATCCTTAACCACAAGATGGTTTTAGATAGAAGGAATGCACTGAAAGGCTGACGGCAGCTCCTGACAGTGATGGTTCTGTCTGTCTTTTGTTGTGTTTTAACAATGAGATAAAGATTTACTGTATACTATATATCCTGTACCCAGGATAAAGGAACTGTCCAGCTGCAAGCTGATTGACTAGCTACTCGGCTGTGTTACACCACAGCCACTGCAGCCCAGATCTTTTCTAGTCACTACCCGGCTGAGCTGTAAGTGATAACAAATGTCTGGATCAGTCAGATCAGACATTAAATGGTCTTTATCCTGCCAGCTCCCTAGTACAAAGTTTGTGTAATGTCCGTTGGAACACATGTGATAATTGTCTGCAGAATTCACACTAAATACCCTGTTGATATGCATCCTGTTGCCTGCACGCTCCACCTGGGAGCCACCCCGCATCTAAACCAATCGGAGTACTTTCAGTAGCGGGAATGCTACAACTTTGTTGTATACTAAAATGGAAGAAGGGCCAATACGGACAGGAGCTAAGGCCAAATTTCCCAATACTGAAAAACACCTCAAGTGTGCACAGAGGGTGCAACGTGAGCAGAGCTGTATTTTCCTGTCGACACAGGAGGTGCAGCACTGAAATGCAGTTTGAAACCAAATTTGTTTTGCAGTATTCATAGCTAGAAAAAAAATTAGACACAAACTCGTCTTAAGAGGATGTGTTTTTTTTTTTTTTTATCTTTTTTTCTTTTGCTTTTGGAGGAAGGGGGATTTCTAATAGAACCAGGAGGTTTGTCAGTGGTTTATCTCCATGGTAATACTCACAACTTCCTTAAAAAATGGATGGCAACAAAACAAACCACAGCAACTTTTCGAAAGCCAGCAGAAAGGATGACCTTTTATAAGGACTCCACAAAATATGAGAGAAGCACGTCACTTAAAGAATCCTGACATTTAAAAAAAAAATGAAGATGAAAAAAATGAGAGTTGTCCCACCCTTGTTTCCAAAGAGCCAATCAGCAGTGCACAGTTGGGATTCGTGACAGTTATGAGTGTGTAGCAATAAGTATATCTACTCTTTTTCAAAGTAAAGATTAAAGACAGTGTAACTTACCATTTTTCTTGACTTAAGTGTATCCAAAGTTTGAATTAGTATGGCATTCGTTCAGCGGCATGTTGGTTCGAGCCAGGGACGATGATCATGTCCTCACTGTGGATTGGGCCGTTAGTGAAACCATAACGTTGTGTAATTTTCCTCATGCAAAGCACAACTTGCAGAGATAAAAGTTCTTTAAACCTTAAATCATTTAAAATCTATCCAAAGGCATTAAAATTAAGACCGTCCAAAATATAACCTCATGTAAAAAACTTAAGCGATCACGAACCAAACATGTGACTTTGATAAAACTAATTGCCCATGACTTTGTATGCATTTCTCTACCCTGGCTTTCTGTTGGCATCATTTTAACTGTCCGTTAAGAGAGAGAAAAGTGTTTGCAGCAATCACAACCTCAAATTGGTGAGATGGAGGAAAAAGACAAGCTATGTCATCCGGCGACTTTCCCAGGAGTAGTACATCATTTAAAAAAATTTCTAGTTTAAATTAGTACCAAAGAAGGATACGAAATATCAATGTCCTTCATATGAATAAGTTATTTCCTGCCAGACCGTGTCCCTTTCATCTATCCGGTTTAAATCTCTTTGCGCTGGGAGAGCTCTGCATACTTTGTAATTTATGAGACATAGATCAGGTTATCCCAGAATATCGGCCTAAACAGGCCTGATGGATCAGATATGGAATATATTTCCTCGGCAGAACAGAGTACGCCACCACTATTACCAGGCACACACACACGCTGCTCCCAGTTAAGTGATTTGAGGACTTCATACTGCCAATGTTTCATATTCTCTCCTCCTAACTGACACTTTATCTGCATACCAGCATCTCTGCAGATTGAACACTTAGGCAAGACAATGACAGGCTCTCTTCCTGTTGTCACTTCTCATTCTGGGCCCAGTCTAATGCTTCTTACTGGGCTTCTGCCAATAACAGACCCCCTCATCCCTCCTCCCCAGACCATCAAACAACCAGAGTCTACCTATCAGGGATAGAAAAGGAGCACTTGATGTCTGTGACACTCATTTGTCAATTAGCAGGCCCCTTCCAGTGTTGACATACAGCAACTTGAAAGACAGAGCGGTCCCTGTGATGAATTAAAAGAGACAGATGAGTGAGGCTTGAGCAGCGGAGTAATACTATAATGTTTCTTAGATATGAATATAAAACGACACAGTTGACAGGCCATACAAGGTTTTATTTCATTTCTCAGTGTACCAGGCCTCCCTACTTTGTCTTCTTTGTTCTCTTTTCATCAGACTACTTACATCTCATTTTGACAGCCGTGCGACATTTAGAGCACTTTCGTTTTAAAATGCAAGTTAGCATACTTGATTTGTCATTAAAATGCAAAACGCCTGCCATCACCAACATGGCCTGGGTGAGCACATACCCCCACAGACAGAGGCACACACATCGCATACATACACACACAGACACACACATGTACAGTAGATGTGTGTGCTTAAGTCCAATATGTCCCCTTTCTTGAGAGCAGGCTGAACTTCAACTTAGGTGGATTTTATGTAGCAGATCGACTCCTGGCATTAGACTTTTAACTATACCAGAGAGTAATGTCAGTGTTTCAGATCATAGAGTGGGTCACAAGGGATATGAGCCCATGTAGGTTAACGACTAAATTAAAGATCTTTGTGGTAAGAAAATTTAGAGGTGGAGTGCTTGACTTTTACCTGTAAATTAACGTCCCTGACATTCAGTGCTTTGCCTAATAAGTTCAAACGACGCTGACTAATGCTTTCAGCAACAGGTTACATTCCTATGTTGTTGCACAGATAGCAGTCATTAAGTTAGTGGCTAGAGGCTACGGCTAATAATAACATAAAATTAATGTGGGAGCTAACATTATCATTCCTGCTGGTCTGTAACATTAACAGGCAGTGTTATTTTAACAGGATAACAGCTATTTAATGTCTAAAAATTGTTATGTTCCTCTTAAAGTCCAAGATTAAGTCAAAGAAAAGTCAACCAGCCACTACTTCTGTATGCTCTCACAGAAATAGCGAGAGCATACATTACCAACTCTATTTGATCAGCAAGAAATATGGTGCAAAGTCACCAAAAGCACATCTAAAAATGTTGTGTTTATGTGTTTCTCCCACTAACTAAGAGAATCCTAAAATATTTGTTATATAAACACTTTATATATTGTTATATATTTGTAATTTTGTCCCTCAATGGTATAAAAATTTGTATGTGAGTATTTTCGTGGGTATCAGTGTTGAAATTCCGATATTGTGAAAACCCTGAGACTGGACTTTTCATGCATGGAAAAAATGTAAAAGTTACAGTTTCATATGACAATTACCAAATGTCTCTATTATCTCCAATATTTAAAAGTGTTTTAAAGAATCACTGTGATTGCACAAGTTTAAACACTCTTGTTTGGCATTGAGAGAGTAAAACAGGGCAGTACAAAAACGTATGGTTTTCCTTCAAATACATTTGTTAAGCTGCAAGTTGACACAAGACACAAGACAGTGGAAATGGCGACAGAAGAAGTCACCAATGATGGAGGAGAGCGAGATCGTTTTTGGATCTTTTATGTAAACTTATATAAGACACATGCAGGGTTTGATACCACAATATTGTTTTGTTTTTTTAATTCTCATAGGATAACTAATCCAGTTTTATCAACAAAGTCCTTAATTTTGGTGCACATTCAAGTAGCTTTAAAGATGCACCAACTGCGAATTTCTTGGCCATTTCCAATTTCTGATTTTTTGTAAGCATGACAAATTTTCTTGCCAATTCAACTTTTCTTACAAGGAACCATAACTAACAGCATAAACAAACAAAATTCAACTCTGCTTCAATTTTTTAAATTTTTAAAATACAAGAAATTGTTAAACTTTACAAGCTGGAGTACATTCTCTCACTTAAACAACTGAAAAGTTGCTGTGCAGCCACCTTTATCTGCCATATTGTACTTTACCAAAAAAAAGCATATTTATATAAGAATTTTTTTCCAGTATTTGCATAAATTTAACAAATAAGAGAACATCAATCTTTTCTTCTTTATTACTTGTCTTCATAATTTTCTTTGGAACAACTTTGATCTTTTGCTCATACCGAGGCTCACACAAAGGATGCTTGCCTGTGGATGGCTCGGAGAATTGGAAAGCTTTATCTGCTTTGTTTTTGTTAGCTTCTTTAAAATGTTCAGCTAGGCAAAGTTGAGTGAAGTGTTTAATTAGGTTAGTTTTTTACAATCTTTTTTATACTCCACCCACAGTTTACTTTTGCAAACTTTGTGCCTTTATTCACGGTGAGGTGCTTCCATGTTTATAACATGTTAGCGTGTACTATCTATCTGCGCCACCATGCATGCATGAAACGGACCGGCTCATAATAGAACAAATCGGATCCTGAATAGCTGATCCAGGCTTAGAACACTGAAAAAAGACCAGTTCAGTCGGTCAGTATATCTCTATACTTTAGTTGTATTGGTGTTTTTTGTTTTTTTTAAATATACCTAAATTGCTAAAATAGGCTTACAGAAAAAGTAGAGTTTTAAAATTTCACAACCGGCTGTTGATACCCAACTGGGATTTGTTTATCAGGATGGCTTGTCTGATTTGGGAAGACAAGCATCCCTGTTGTAATAATGTTAGGATTCTTCCTGAGACTCAGAGACACATGTCCTCTTCAATCCTCGTGTGTCCAGGGTGATAACACTGCATGTAACAGTCACAGCAGGGAAATCGTGTCAACATAGCACATGCTCCTTCACAGCACTGTATACACAGCTGACCTGGAACAAAGTGGACAACACAATACCAACCAAGCCCTTCCTGGGACAGAAATCTCACTGTGAGCCACAGTTCTCAACACATTGATGAGACAGGCTGACACTACAGCACACAGAGGGAAAGGTGTAGGTGTGACAGCCCACTACCATAATTTCATCCTGCCATTACCTGCCCAGCCACTCACAGTTATGCTCACAGAGACAGATGCGCAAACACTGCACGCAAGCAAACATCCACGAGCACATACAAAATAACAAACATATGCGCTACACGCACAAAACCACACAGGACTCAGTTAAAGCCAATGCCAGTACCTTGCTTCTCGTTGTGACTCATTGTCAGGTTGCTGGATGAGTGTTGTCAATTGAGCTGACAGAAATAGGCACATTAGCTACAACAGACTCTGGCAATGTCTCCCTCTAGATTTGAGTCAAGCAGCATGAAGAAGTGCATGATGCTGAAGGTAGTCCACTGAGTTTAACCAACATGTGCATTTGTTTACACCTGGTTTGCTTGAGCTGACATTGAAATAAGGTCACGGTGTCAATATTCACAAATGTCTCTGATGTATAAGAGCAGCAGAATTTTGAACGTTATCATGATGACACCTATCTGATCTGATATGCAGATTTCCTATATTATAAAGGTGAACGTGTGCTTAGAAACTTTTAGTAACAATATTGGTTATATCCTTATCAAATTATTCAATACATTGTACAGCAGCACAAAATATGGTGCGTCAGTGGTTTATTGGTTCGTGTATATCAAAACTAATGGGGAATGGGGACGGAACAGTGGTTGCTACAACTTTGTCACATGTTCAAGTGTTTACCCAGTGTGGTCATGTGAGTGTTTTTATAGTGATACCAGAAGAAAATAATGCTAGCAGGTTGGCACTGCATACTTTCATCTTTTGTTCTGTTATGTTAATGTTGTGTAATGTTGCTGGAATTAGCTTTAACACACACACACACACAAACACTTATTTTCACAACAAGCACAAGAATGAACCGGAACCCCGAAATTGAGGAAAATAAAGCAGCTTTGAAAAAAAAAAATCTAGCTAAATCTAAAGCTAAATCATTAGAAATAAGCATGGTATAACACCACTTTTTCCACTACCAAACCATCAATCAATAGTGCACAGACATGAGCCCTAAATGGTTCGAGTACTGCTTAGCTTACTTCTGCACCACTTCTCTGTGCATACCACCCTTTGAAGTTTAGTAACGATATCTGACATCTGAGATTAGCTGAACTGAAGACCAATAATAAATTAGTCATTTCTGAGTCATAAATATTTGATTCTAAACATGAAGCTCTTAACGTGACAGCTTCGAGGGCAAGACACATAATGCCCATCTTGATATCCCCAAAACCCACAGACATGAGAGTTGTTTCAGTCTCATGTTATAATGCTCCCTGTGAGAGATTACATGGTTTCACTTCCTCTGAGGTAATGCCTAAAAACAGTAGGTGCCAAACAGTGTATTCAGTACAATGCTAATTCCTGTGACCAGGTGTAATACTATGTAGGACTTTTGCTAATCGTACTGGTTTAGAAACCTCGCATATGGTCATCTTGCCTTATGTTAGCTATTTGAAAACATAAAAATTTAAAATGATATGACCATATTTGAATAAAGAGCACGATATGATACTGCGGGTCAAGGTAATGGAGAATGCAGCATTTGTTTTTCCAATTGCAGATGTTTGGATAACAAAAACAAACCTATATGTGTGATAGGTGAAGGGGAACATACGATGAAATTGTAGTCGACAATAAGGTTAAAAGTACAAATGAAAATCTAACAGGGCAGCAGAACACAGTCTATTTTTGGGGCGACACTGTTTGGCTTATTTTCTACCAAATACTACAAACTTAAGCAAGTAATTTGATTTCTCTATATCATGCTTGGCCTGAAAGACCTCTGTTTGCTCACCGTAGCAGATTTACAAGGACTGGGACTTACTCAACACCTTGTGTAAAGGTGAGCTCTGCACTGTGTGCGTGAATTCTACGATAACAGATCATGTGGCGCAGATATTCCTAAACCTTCAACAAGATTTTTCAATTGAGGGGTTTTGCACTATAGCGCAATATAAATCAATTTAAACTCCAAATACCCACTACAGACAACTGCCTCGAGACAACAATTTCTAACCAGAGAAGGGCCCGACTGAGACGGCTTCATGGCCTGACAGTCATGAAAGGGCTTCAGAAACAAAAGCACCTTATAACCATCATCTCTTTTCTTTTACTTGCCACATCAACTATGCTAGTCCTGCTGTTGAAATGGCAGCCCCCTCTGAAGCGGCTGCCATGAGGTGCTCCTTCATGTCCTGACAGAGGAATCTTTTCTTCTATTTGCCCCTGAATTAGCATGTCACATTTATCGATGATGCCTTTCATCCTGCCCCAGCGTGGCACCAGCCCAGTTCTAACACTCATTCAGCTTTTTGATCTTCTGATGACACCATGACCACCTGTAAACCCAGGGAACACATTCAGTTGCACCTGATGTGAAGACGCTTGTCTCCCAGTAGCAGCCAGAGGAAGATGTGGGGTGTGCAGCTGATTACATGTTGTGCGCTTTGCTCATCTTACCTGAGCTGATTAAAACTCAGATCCAGTCTTCGTGCAAACTGGCCATAGGTCTCTCCAAGGAACTCTGGAATTTCCTCACAATCGTGTCCAATGTATGAAATCTTTGAAAATTAAAAGAGAGATATATATAATAACTGCATCTCTGACAGAGGGAACAGACACGTTTTTCATGATATCCAAACAACAACAACTGACAAACGTACACAGCCTTATAATGCAACACTTGGGGAAATAGCTGGTTAGGATGCTTCACTGTAAAGCCAGGTGATTTCTAAACTACACCTGTCTCTCTGTTAGTGCAAAGAGATAGCTAATCTATTCCTCTGTACGCTTTTCGCTTATGCCACCGTGAACTTACATTTCAACATACCGCCTTACACCGGCTACACCTTTTATTACATATTACAGAGTTTATTTTTGTCTGTATAGCTGTAAAGGAAGCGAAAGTCACATCTGTAATGCTAGATTCAGCGTGTCACATGACTCCGGTCAAGTCGAGGAAACAAACACAGCAGCATAACTTCAGCGCTGGTAAACTATTTAGAGTAAGGCTTATAAAAAAAAAGTGCCATATTACACACGCGGGGACAAAGTTTGAGAGAAACACTCTCCTAAACAAACTTACCTGAGTCCCATTCAAAGCGACCAGCGATTCGTTGTTTGCCATATCTTTTTCGCCCACTCTTTTTACATCAACTATCCGAGTTGCTCCACTTAAAAAAAATAAATAAAAAAAATCCCGCTTACGAAAGAAAGACGTTTTTTGTTTTACGTTAAGCGCTGGTGTTTGTGTGTGAAGACCGAGTGCTTTGGGGAACTAGTGGCGATTTCAAATTGACTTTACTGTTTCCGCGTGCCGTTTCAATCAGCTGACCGGCTGTTGTGCGGAAGCACGCGGTCGCTGATCAAATCTGAGTGCTGCTGACTGTTTTCCTAATGACAACATTAGATTCAGACTGGATGCGTGAAACCTTACTGTTTATTATTAGTTCGCCTTTCAGCTAAAGCACTGAAACGTTGTACATAAAGAAGTCCAGATAGGTAGGAGCACCTGTTCACAGCAAACCATACGGGGCAGAGGGGGGGCGTGGAGAGCCATACTGGTAATAAAACATACACAAAAATAGAGTTTGCATCAAACATGAAGTATCATCATTTTTTTAACTGCCCATGTTAGTCTATGAAACTGCCTCTATTTTAACCAGTAAGGAACCGTGGGATTTGCATCAAGTATGTAAGTATTTCGGCTGCAAAGCTATAACATAATTCTTAGAAATACAATAAATAATTTCATTTTGAGTGAATTTTTTAAATTGGCACTAGCTAAGGTAAGTCTTGACAACATCGTCTTGCCTTCTTCCCCGTTGACCAAACATTTGGGCTCAATGCTGCCCCCATTGTCCTTGACAAGGTTCTTGTTTAAAGGCATAAGTTCAGTTATCTCTGAGATCAGTGGTTCTCATACGGGGCCTTTATGTTAATTATTATTTGTTTCCAAATCAGTTGATATGGGACTGAAGTTCAGCCTTTCAGGTTTAATTCAGAGTATATATTTTTTTTAAAATAGTGTTTTTAACCACATTTTAAAAGAGTCCCCCACTTTCAGAGGCTCAAAATTAGTTGGACAAACTCATAATTTTAAGTATGAGGCTTGTTTTATGCTTGTTTTTTAATACTTGGATGAACAACATTGGACGTCAATGACTGGATAAAGTCTAAAACCCACTGGGATCTCTAAATCCTGTGTGTTCTCCCTTATGGCTTTCGGTTTGCCTACAGTTTCTGCTTGTTTGTGAGTCTTTCTGCAGTCAGTTTTATTTTCAATAAATGAAAAGCATGGACTACTGGGTTGAGATCAGGTTACTAACTTTACCACTGAACAATGTCCCATTTCTCTGAACTCTTTGAGACATTATCCATTTGCACTGTGAAGCACAGTCTGGTCAGTTTTGGAGCATTTGACTCAGTCTGAGCAGAGAGTGTAGCCCTGTACACTTCATACAATTCATCCTGCTACTTCTATGAGCAGTCACCGGTGACCTGGTTTCACTAGCAGCCATATGTGCCCATGCCATAACATTAGCTACATCGATGTTTGACAGATGATGTAGTATGCTTCTGAGCCTTAAGCCCCTTTTCTCCTTCTACATAACTTTCCCTTCCCATCAGTCTGGTGGTAGCCAAGTTCATCTTGGAACTGTCCAGGCTCTTTTGAATGTTTTCTGACGAAGTATACTCTGTCCTGCTTGTTCTTGAGCATAATCAGTAGTTTGCATCTTGTTCTAAAAGCTCAATAATGTGGGCTTTGATAGTGATACAACTTTTTTTAACCAAGGAAAGAATTTTTGACTATCCTCTTCAATTGTCATTTTGTCTTTCAGGTATTTTGGTGTTGCTGAGCTGACCAGTCCTTCATTTTGAGAGATTTTAATCTCTCAGATAGATTTATTTAGTTTTCCAGTCTAATGAATACTGATACCAAAAGCTTGTTCCATTTTGAAAGCTCTGTTCAGACTTCATAATTACCCCTTTTGTTTGTTCCACTTGACAGTATGATGTGGAGTACAAAACAATTTGAACAGCACAAAAGCACATATCTGTCCTGCCTTATGTCAACAATTCAGGCGGTGTTGTAATGGTGTGAAGGATATTTTCTTGGTTGATTTTTGGCCCCTCGGTTACATTACATTAGAGCATGATACACAGCCTGCCCAAGTATTGTTGCTGATCTTCTCCATCCCTTTATGACTACAGTGTATCCATCTTCTGATGGCTGCTTCCAGGAGGATAACACACCCTGTCACAAAGCTAAGATCATCTCAAACTGGTTTCTTGACAGTTCACTGTACTTACGTGGCCTTCACAATCTACCAGATTGCAATCCAGTAGAGCAGCTTTTGGATGTGGTGGAATGGCAAATTTGCATCATGGATGTGCAGCTGACAAATATGCTGGAACTGTGTGATGGATCAAAATCTCTGAGCAGTGTTTCCATCGCCTGTCCAACAAAGAGTTAAAGCAGTTCTGAAGAAAAAAGGGTATCTAACCATATACTAGCAAGATGTACCTAATAAATTATCTGATATGTGTATATTGTGTATCTATATAAAAGGTGGCAACACTATTTAATTAAGGTTTGTTTCTGACAAAATATTTACAACCACACATCTTTTATACTTGCTTTAAAATGTGCTCAGTTTTGTCAAGCCACTCTTTCAGATGCATTGTATTCATCATTAAAAGCAGGTATGTTAATCTTGTGGTCAAATATCCTTTTCTGAATCTTATAAATGTGATTATTATGGATGGGATATTATATATATTAAATATATACTTACTTAGGTTATCAGTCTTTAATTTTGTATGTGCAGCCAAACACCGACGCACTCGGGACACTGCTGTATTTGTCCTGCTCTAGTTGAAGCTTTGGCAACAAGTAAGCTGACTGCTGTAATGAGGTATGTCGCAGTCCTGCTTACTTGTGGGTCACAGTGGCTCACTGTTCAGAGACATTAGAAAGTTTGTGAACGCCATAGGCCTGCTGCTGTTCATTACCCATTGCTCAGCCAGCTTGCCTGCTGCATGCTTTGTGACGTCACCTAAGACCTCCCACACGCGGAAAAGCTCACTTTCTCCCCGCCGCTCTCCCGGAGAGAGAGTGAGCGAGGGAGAGTCTGCATGGCTTCGGTTTTCACTGTATTCCTTCGCGGTGCTTCACTTCGACAGTGCATTGAGTGGTTGTATCTGAGTATTGCCTAAAAGGGTTTCTTTTAGATACACGGACTACGTCTTAATGTTGTTACACTGTTGTTTTTTTTGTTTTTGTTTTTGTTTTTTTTAAATCGTTTTTACCTCTCTGACGTTTTACATCGGAGCTTAGTAGGCAATGATTCCAGGTAATGTCGTGTCACGGACTTTCCTGTAATCCTGTCCTTCCATGGAGTTTTAGAGGGGAAACAAATCTACTTCATGCATGCACTTTAACAGCTTTAGTAGTCGACTATCCTGGCCAGTCCACATCTTCTTTTATATTACTGCTACGCGGGGATTTTATGCGTCTCTGTCGCTGTCTTTGCACACTTTAATTATTGCTAGAATATATCTAGAATATATTTATAAATAATAAACTGGAAACGGTCTAAAATGAAATGAATAACTTTATGGTAACATCGTGAATGGCTCCCCAACAGCTTGTGTATAGGCCCCAAATAAAGTAGCATTTAAGCCATAGCCTTAAAAAACTGAAGGTACACAGTTAGGAAAGTTGTTTAATTGTATATTTAATATTTATTGTGCCTGCATAAATCAGCCCTAATAATGAAATGTGTTTTTCCTCGCTTCATTGCAATAAGTCGGCCCAGCTCTGTAATCCTACAAGTCCAACATAAAATATTTCCTCGCGAGATGTAAAATGGTTGTATTTGCATGCGGAGTGATTCATAAACATGTCAGTGTTATGAAATATATGGGGGATATTAAAACTTTCTATTTAAATATCATGAATTATGGTCGCAAAAATGTGTTCCCATTTAAGAGGAATGCCGAGTATTTTGGTGTCTGGTGCAGAAGCCCATTCGTCAAAGGGACAATAAAGAGGGTTTTCGCCTGACAGTGAAAATTTATGGTTGCCCTTCTTTGCCCTAATAACTCACATATTGTGTCACGGACTGACATCCCTTGCAGAAAATACCAAGCCTGTTATCAATCACAC
>VUQR01009852.1:7103-28316 GCA_015108515.1 Hemichromis elongatus | reverse complement strand
TACCGCGCATGCGTGAAATGTTAGACGAGCCGACCTGCCTGTTGTTTATTTACTTTCTGGCTCTTTAAAACGAGCGGCAAAATGGCGAGACAAAGCACCGAATGTGTCAAATGGAATGATAATGAGGTGGAGCTGTTGCTCCGAGTCACAAATGAGTACATATTAATCTTCAACACGGCCACTAAAAACTTATTGACTGAAACTAAACTGAAACTGAGCAAACCAAACGACAAAACAACTGCGGTACGATGCCGTCTGACCATCTTAGTTAAAGTGGTCACATGACTGCATCATATGAGTAACATATGTCACCGTTTTAATAAAAGCTCCGTTTTGCCGTCCACACTACGCGAAAACGCTGCGTTTTCAAATTGATGCGTTTTCGAGACCATTTCCAAAAAAGCTCCGTTTTCCCTCCGTCTCAGTGTGGACGGGAGGGCGAAACGGAGAAAAAAAGATGCGTTTTCAAACAAAAACGTATTAGTGTGGACGTAGCCTTTTACTTTGAAAAGAATGGCCTGTCTTTCCGCTTTGCATCATAGTCTCTACAGTTTTATGATCGCTCAGTGAATAGTTGGCAAGTGTTTGCAGACACATCATTTTCAGCATAAACTACAGGTGATCACAGCCAAAAGTAATCACAATGAGGTTTTTGGTGCACATCTTTGTGGTTGCCAGCAACCTGCAGCAAATATTTATCAAAAATAATTTCATCTTTCTTTGCTTAACCTAAACCTGGTTTACATATTCAAAATAGTTTATGTCATGTGGTTAGCAGTCATATAACTGCAAAACCTGAATAAATGATAACAGAACCATACGGTCCATCCATCCATCGACTCGTTTTCTTTACTCATGATCCAGATCAGCATTGTGGGTCTAACTTAAGTTAGATAAATATTTCTGAATACCTGACATTACAGAGTGTATAAACGCCCCAAGATCTTCTAATATGAGCCTGGTATATTTAAGCTTTTGTATTTATGTCAGGATCCATTTTGAAAATAATCACCAGAAAAATATATTTCATTCCTGTGGGAGAAGATTAGGGCCAAAAAAAGGGGGTTGGGGCTGGATCTTTTTTTCTCCAGATTTTAATCTCAGAACTCTTTTTTGAAATGTTTTCCCTTTCTGTGGTCCTAATTCTCTTCTATACATTTCTAATCTTGACCTTTTAAGTTATTTTTTGTGAATGTTTCGAACACGCCCACTTTACTAGTTTAAGGGTTCTCAGTTATGGCACACAATGCGACGGGCTGTTCTCAGCAGATGCAATAATTGCAAGCATAATATCAGTAAATTCTGGTCATAAGTGAAATACAATGACAGAACTTATCCATGTCTAATCTTTTCCATAAGTTACATGTGATAAAATCATAAGTAAGAGAATGCCTTAGTGATGATCTACACTTGGATTAGAAACACTTACACCACAGTGAGGGTGGCGTGGTCGCTAGATACCCTGGAGAAGTGATTCTCCAGCATGGTCAGAGTCCCACTCAGTGCTACGTGGCCACATCCGCAGAACAGAGCTACGCCTATGAAACAGAGGATGGTGGCCACCAGCGAGGCATAGGGCACTCCGCCCAGACATTTGATGCAGCACTCGAAACATCCTATAGGGGGAGACAAAGAGAGCTTGAGCCATAGATGTTCTTTTGCATTTAGCTGAAAGAAAGCTTCAAAGACAGAAAGCTCTAAGGAAGGATACAAGAGCAAATAGGTTAGGTCAGACTTGAAAGCACACACATGGCAAAATTGCAATTCAAATGTATGATTTTAATGAGAGCAAAGAGAGCTGACTGTGGCAACGTGACATCTCACAAAGAGACTTGTTCGCCTCTGCTGATGACACTCGGCGAAACACTCGACGGGCCTTTTTGTCCACTGCTCTTTGATTTTTACTCAGGCAGAAACCTGCGTGGATGTTTTCACTGCTGGGGCTGAATCAAGCGTGCACGCTTCAAGAGCATTATGCTCATCTTTCGAAGCAGAACACCTCTCCATGTCGGGCACGTCGACCGGCTAAACATGGCATCATTCACAGTGAGAGTGTGTTCAATTTGAGCTCAGGCAGGTACATGTAAGCTGTGGTACTGTACACGCTCATGTCTTAAAACTACGTTGTTTTGTTCTTTTTTATGACCAGCTTGCAAGATTAACTCATAACCTAATCTACAGTTTAAAAAATAATTCTTACGAGCTATGTTATTTTTGTAGATCAAAACAAGTTCAAAAGGTTTGGAGTTCTTACGCTTAGAATAATCAGGATTTCTATGTAACAAAAATCACAAATTTGACATGTTTTTTGGTGGAGGTTGAAAACGTCTGCAATTTGCCTGTGCCTGTGTACATATTTTCCAGCTTTCTGCAGGGGATTTTTTGCCTTTTTCAGAAGTCAAAAGAGAGTGATGAATAAATTAAAATACATAGTGATGATGATGAATTAGTACAGTTGTTTTCCATTAACCGCAGCGCATGAGGCTTCCTGCATAAGTTATGAGCTTGGGAGATACAGGTGCTGCAAATACCGTGCATCCTCCTGCTGCCTCTGCTCCCTCTCACAATCAAGAGGATAAAGACCGATGATGAAGAGGGCAAATAAGATACTGCGCTGGGCTTGAGAATTCGAATCTTAAAAACTCCTCAAATAAACCATGAAGTTACTCCGGGGAAAAAAAAGACAAAATGAAATGTCTTGTGTGTGCCACTTTGCTGTTTCCATGACAACCTGCTTCAACCAGCAGCTCTGAAGCATCATAATTTTATTTTCAGAAGTTTGTTAAATTCAAACATTTTTGTATGTGAAACCTTGGAAACATGACTTATCTCATTACGCGTGTTTAAGTTCCTGCACATGAAGGTCTGCAGAGATCGGATAATCTTTAGCTAACAGCCTCTGCTACTAAAGTTGATAGCCAGCATTAGAGAATAACACCCTTCATGCTAGTCACAGCTCTTTAATGCATCTGACAATTGATTCTATCAGAACATGAAATTCACTTCAACATCCACACAAGCTGGCGCTAAGACCCTCTGACAGATTCTATCAACATCAAGTTCAATCAATAGACTCTGACAGGTGATGACATGAGGTGATATCCTCCCACACAAAGCAATTAAACTACACACTTGAATGCGTGCATATGCAAAAAGACACAAGGCTATCTCAAGGTTAGCCAGAAGAGAAGAAATTTTCACCAAAATGCAACAAGAGTGTAATTTTATACTGAAAAAACCTTCTCTGCCACTACACTGTTGAGGGCAGGTAGGGTTGTAAGCCTGTGGACACTCGTTATTGATGAGCTTAAAGGAGTGTATTGGATTTTAGCCTCCCCAGGGGAAGGAATCATCAATAAAATTACATTATTATAACCTTTTAAATTTACTTATCACATTATATACTCCCATATTTAATTAAGTCAATTCCGCAGACAATGAACATATGGAACACTTATATAATAGGCCAATTGACTTAATTAACTTATAAATAACTTGACAAAGTAAAAACAACAATAGCACTTTGTTTCCTGAAAAAGACCAGGGATTAGCCTTGACTTCGATGACCTGAATACTAGAAATTAGTAAGATGTGTTTTATTTATCTATGCTAGTTGTATAGCCAGATGTAAAAGCTTATCTTTGGGATATTAATTTGTTCCAAACTTAAATTATTTAACAACAGCGTGGATGAAGCTAACTGATGTGACATATTCTGATGACTACTGGTGATCCCTTATGTTTTCTTTACACCAAATTTTACTTGAGTAATGCTTTAGTTGATAGCCAAATGCTTTCATAGCTAACATTTTTGCTTTCCTTAAATTTCCTCAAGGTTTAGTTCTAAACCAAAACCAAAAGTTGACCTGCTTATGCACTACACCGTGACTATTGTAAATGTTAAAATTTAAACCTGCAAGGTGCCAGTATGTTATTGAAGTTTGGTGTTGTTAGTACTGATTATTAGGAAAGATTAGCATGCTAACACCTGCTAAACTGCTGGGGGAAAAGTATTCCTGCTGAACACAGAAACGTCACTATAGCACATTGACATGAGAATTTGTGTTTTGAGCTGATAAGGCAAACTTTCACTACCAAAAACATGATTTGTTCTATGCACAAGTATAAAAATGTGCATTTCTGGTCACTTAAAAAGTCACAGGAAGGAATTTTTCTTCTTGAGGAATTAAAGTAAGTAAGTAAGTAAGTAAAATGACTGTAACCCAAAATCTGTATATAATTTTCACATTGATATCAGAGTTTTAAAGAAAAGCACACTTACAGTTGTGCTTGACTCTAATAACTGGACCTCTTTCTTCTGAACTTTAAAGGTTTTTTCTTCCAGTGCATTGAAATCTCTTTTGTATATATGTGTATGTTTGCATTTTTTCTTAAATGTAGAAATTAATAAAGGAAAGGCCTGCAAGCCTCATTTTTAATGTTAACTGGTACATATCTCTCTGTTATTAAAGGGTCTTTACACTACAGTTTAAAGAACATTTAGGCAACTGTTATTGTGATATATAAATAAAATTTAATTGATTTTAATTACATATCTTTATATATTCATAATGACAAAAATGTTTAGCGTGACCTTTACTCCACCCTTTACATAATTATAAAAAAGATTATATACATATATATATATTTTCACAATTTAATGAAGAGTGTTACTTTACAAAGCTTACACACATTTTTAAACCACTTCTTAAATAGATTTTATGCACAACAGTCACAGTTTTTTTGTTTTTCACTGATATAAAAAGAAATGTTCACTCTGGTCAATGCACGTGTCCCCCTTTAAAAGCTGAGACTCTACATCTGAGTGAACATAATTGAACCATAAGTCTAAGATGCAACTGCTCCCTTCCAAAGAGTGTTGCTGTTGATGAAGACTCTGCGTTGCGTAATGTAGCGGAGCCTCGTTGCGTAATAGATCCAAATCCTATTAATGTTAATGAAGAAAACGGGCTGATGGAGAAGTGCAGCTGATAAGGCTGGATGGCTCTAAAATCCCGAGCCCAGAAGCAGGCCAGGCCTCAGGGGGCCTGCAATGGAGTCAATGGTCGATACAATGACAACCAGGAGATTTAAAAGCTGCTCTGCACTGACACTTCATCCTGCTATAAAATGTCTGTGTCAACAGGCAATTTAGTGTGTAACTCTTCTGGCCTTCTTTTTTTTTTTAATTTGGAGAAGAGAATAAAACCAAAAGAGACGTGATAACCCTGCTTTTTCAAATGCAAATCAAGAACTTCCGGGAGATATTATCGTTCAGGTCTATTCCCGGATGTGACCGAGGTGACTTTGTTCATTTAAGAAAAATCCTGAGATTGCGTGATTGGATTTTATTCTGGCTTATATGCTGCTGGAAATTGTGTATTTTCCTTGGCTCTATGCAGCTCCGTGGATGAATTCATAGGTTTCTTTTAAACAATGGCCAGGCCGCCTCTTCCGGTCCACCTCTGGATATGAATGTTTTTCAGCCTCAGTTTAAAAGTGCCCTAATGGGAAACAGACAGGCCAGAGTGGTCAGCTCTAGCCAGCCCTAATGGAAATCAATGGGCTATTCATTAGAGTAAAATTTAGGTGAAACACCGAGGCTGGCCCATCTCTCTCGTTTTATAGCTCGCTGCATCTATGTCTGCCTTCTTCTCTGCTCTTCGACTGAAATATGACTGCACGCTCATGCAGTACTTACAGTGAGCCAGTTGGAGTTAATCGCTGAGACAATATGTTACGCTCCCGCTACGATGCTGCATCATATATCACCTCAACAATCTCACACCAAGGACAATGCATCAGTTTGTGGGGACACTTCACCGCCTGTCTGTGAAGGTGCGCCACCAATAAGTAACAAAAGACCCGGGGCTTTGTGCTAATATTGTCAAACAACGGAGCTGCAAATAATATGACAGTCAAAAGCCACAATTGGGGATTAACATCCCCCTACTGCTAAAGCTTGTTCTCCTTCCAAGTGAGCTGCTGCAGCCTGCAGGACAAAACTAGAATTAGTGGCTGCCGGTAAGAGTTAAGAGAAAGGATGATAATAGACGCCTGCTCTTTTTGTTTTTTGCACAAAGCGAGGGCTAAAGACAGAGGGATAGAATAAAAGAAGTAAAGGCAGCATAAAGTCAAGAGTTTCAAAGAAAAAAAAGGAAAAGCAAAGGGTGAATGGAGAGGAAGAAGGGACAAGATGGATAAAAGCAAGCAGAGGAACAAAGGGATGAGTAAAAAGAAAGGAAAGAGAAGAAGGTGAAGAAAGGGAAAGAGAGTGAGAAAGAACAGAGAGAAGAATGAGAAAGAGTAAGTGAAAAGCAGTTCTTGGCCCCAGGGCCGGCAAATGGCAGTTGCCATAGCAACGTGTTACCCACGACCCAGTTCAGCGGTAGCGTAGTCCTTAGCAGCCGCTGCGCTCTTCTCACACGAACACACAGAGTGATGTAGCCTGAATCAAAACCCAGAGATCGGTGCTTAATGGAAGTCAAAACAAAAATAACAACCAGCTGCAGGACGTTAAAGCAACCGAAGCAATAACACAGGAAATGTGGAGGGAAGGCAATATCTGGTTTACTCTGAAGTCATGTTTTGTGAACTGGGTCAAATATAAATTGCAATATTAGGCAAGGAAGAATGGTATACTGTTAGTACATGGAACGCAAAGTCACACAGACTGCTGATGGGGAAGTATCCTGCCACACTCACAGATATTATAACTTATTATAACTACTGGTGGTTATATCCCTGCTTATCACACCTTTCATTAAGTGATGCTGTAAATTCAGCAAGCAGATGCTTCACCAGTCAAAGCTTACTTTTCTGAAGTGGACATCTATGAGATACTCATCTATATTCATGTGTATTATTGACAGTGAATGTTGGCAAGCTCCCAGTTTAGAAAAGCAGGACTTGCAGCAGTAGTAGTGCAGCCTTGAAACATCTTTTTAGATTTTAAATATTTTTCACAGCTTTGAAGTCTCTCATTAAGGAAACTGAAGACATTGTGTTCTCCAAAGATATCTCTGACAAAAACAGTGCCTTTTCTCCACCAAATCATGGGAGTTGACAGTCAGCTGCTCCATCTGTTTGTGCTACAGCGGGACATTCTAACTATTCACTATTTCAGCACATCCTTCAATTGGATACTCATGTGTTCTGTGAGGTAAAAGTGCTGCTATGATCAAAAGAAGCTTAAAAACCGGTGATGTAAAAAGTTTTGCTGCACACAACAAATGCCTGCCTAGTGTCAGTGTAAAGCAATGCAATTATTTTAAATGTGGCATACAGTCCAAAGTGTAGCACACAACCACTATCAACTGCAGCTAATACACTTTAACAGTAACCAAAGCAATCAATGGGAGGTTTCTGGCGCAGCACCAACAATAACCAGCAAGGAGCTGCTAACTGGTAATACACCAAGAGTACATATTTTTCCCAAGCAAACACAGGTTATGAGGGTTTCACCAGCTGGTTTCTAGGCCTGTGGGGCTGAGGCCTTTAATATTTAACAATAGAGACATTTCTTCATCCTCAATTAGATTTTCTAAACAGTTAGCCTCTTTTTAGAACCTTAGTTAAAAAACCTTATTTTCTTCATCGTATTCAAACCCAAGTCTTATTGGACATGTGAGCCTTTGAGGCTCTTTGACTGGATAAATGAGGCCTGGCACGCAGTAGACGTGGTTGGAGACAGAAGCTGTCACAGATTGCTGACATCTTTTGTGATTACGCTCCGCTTCCTGTCAATCACCTGACACCCACGACACAAAATGAAGAGCGTTTGCTACGAAATAATCCCTCAAATACGCTTTGCATTATATACTTTGTCACATTTTGTAGCATTTGGTTTTAATAACAAACATCTAAGTAGATATGAAGGGCAAAATAACTGAAGTCAATATATCATTGTTTTCTCAGTCGGTAGCTGCATCTGCTAATGTCTAGTTAATAATGCCTAAATTTATGCACTATATTTCTGTGACTACATCGATTTCTGTGCTGCGTGTCTATAAATCAGATTTAAATATAAACTGAGAGTAGAGGCGAGAGAGAGATTACATCCCACTGTCCTGATAGTTAATGATTTGCCATAAACTGTACAACCCAGTGGCACAGCATGATTATCGCCAACTGTGAGCGCGCACAGTGCATCTGCCAGGAATAACAGCGTTATTAAAGCTTTGTGAATATTTCAGCGGCCGATCTGGCCACTGCCTGCGGCGTCATTCGAATTTAAAAGTGTTGTATTCATTATGGGGCAATTTCCTCACAGTGCATTATGGGTAGATTCCCATAAAAGAGAGAGGGAGCAAGAGAGACGAGAGTGGGGAAAGGTGTGGGACAGCGAAGGAAGAAAAAAAGGAGATGGGGGGGTGGGGGGGTGGATGGCTGTGCCTCCTCTGGTGGAAATGGAAAAAAAAAAAGCCCCATCTGCTCAATGGCTGCATACTCCAGCCACAGCGACGCACAAACTCGTAACTACAGCTTGGGAGATTTCTGTTGTTCCACTTTGTGGAGAGGGATAAAATGTTCTTCAGAGCTTCTTCAAAACTGCAAATAAGAACATCAAAAGCGCAACATTAAGAAGCCCAAAAAAACGAGGCTGTTCAACTTGCTTTTTCTCTGTATTTTCTTTAACCATTTTTTACCACTATTGTTCCCTAAATCTGGGAACATGGCTACATCAACGCAACAAAAAAGAAACATGAACAGTTGGATAATCAGCCTGGTTGTAAGGAAGCCAACAGCTAGGCCAGATTATGCACATTGGCACAAAGTTGCAAACGCTGATTGGTTGCAACCATTGTGATGTGCCAGTAATGTTCTGGGTAAACATTTTAATAATACTGACTATAAAATGTTATAAAACAATGACCGTGAGAAATTCCTGGAGCCCATACAGTCTTCTACAAAGGCTTTGTCTACCCAACAGCAGCAGTTTCAGTCCTTTCAGTGTCTACCTGTGATTAATTCAAGCACAGTGCTGGGTGTAGGCCATATGCATTTTGTCTGAAGCCAGTCAAGTGGCTATGCAGATAAAATTGTTAAAAAACAGAATTCTGGGAATATTTCTTGCAACTGGATTGATCAAAAAGACAGCAGATGATAAGCTTTCATGGCCCTGAATCTAAAGATAATCAGTTTACTGTGGTGTAGATGCAAATAGAAGCCAAAACAATGACTCAATGCAATTAATCTTAATCAAATTTGACTAATTTACTATAAACAGGACTATCTGCATTCCCTCATCTCTGTAATAAAAAAGTAATTATCTCACGGATTATCAGGTTATTAGCACATGCACAGTTGTTGTATCTGCATGATTTGTCAGATCTGTCTTCCGCAGACCGTTCTGTGCAACGGAGTTGCAGTTGTTTTTGGTCGCTTTCAGAACAATAAAAAAACAAAGCAGCACATAACGGTTTACCCGCAATAGCCTGTAATTCATTCAAAATGTTTCACTTATTGCTCAAAGGAAAACATTTGTTTCCGTGAACAAATCATTGCTACCAGAGTGGCAAACCTTGACAAATTTACCATCCTGTCAGTGCAACAGAGTAGAGTTTAAGTAGTATGGTGGTGTGGTGGTTAGAGCCTCAAAGCAAACGGGTTCTGGTTTCAAACCCAGGCTGGCCTGGGCTTTCCGTGTTGAGGTTGCATGTTCTCTCTGTGCTTGTGTGGGTTCTCGCCAAATACTCTGGCTTCCTCCCACAGTCCAACAACGTGTGGGTAAAGTGGTGTTTCTAAATTGGGTGAGGACAAATGGCTGTCAAATGGCCGCATCTCCACCCCTTGACAGCTGGGGTAGACTCCAGCTCCCCTGCAACCCTGAACTGGAAAATCGATGGATAGGGCTTTTCTGATGCGGAGTTTTGTATTAAATTCTAACAGCAAAAAGTTACATATTACCTGTGTGTGGTGGAGTGACTGCAAGAGATCAGATTAGACATCTTTAATTTTTTTCTTTTTCTTTTCGTCACATCAGGTCATGTTTGCAGAAAAATAAAAAGAGAAATTCGGTTAAAAACATGCATGATGGATTCTAACAACTAGCTTAATCAGTGTGCATTAATGGACTTACCCAGAGGACGAATGTCTACATGTTTTGGCGTCTAAGACTGTTCAATTGAGAATGACATGAAATTTAATATGTGGAAAGTGTGAACTGCTCACAAGCATTTGCATTTAGTTCAAAGGAATGATAAGTTTCCTGATGTGGGAGTTAGTTTCTGATCTTCTTCCGATTTCTGTTCTGAGGAATGTAGCAGCTTGTAGCTGATTAAAAGGACGTGGTGTTTTTTTTTTTTTTTCCCACGGTACATAACTGACCCAAATCTTCTGTTTGTGAGAAACCCTTGGCTGATTTTGCAGCATTACGAAGGCCACAGGGTCAGCATCTGTCCCGGCTGTAACTGAGCTTGATGGAGCGTGCGGCACTCAAATCCCGTTCTCGGCACTCCGCTGCGTGATCAATACTTTTTTATCCCGCTGATCTGTGGCGTGTTCATTTCCCTGCAAAGCTCTCTCTTTCAGCGGTCAATCTGAGCTAAACGCTGCCAGCTGGAAGTGAGAGGGAGAGAGAGAAGTCCCAAGACACACATAGCAAACACACTTACCCATGTTAAAATAAATTCTACAGAAATGCCTACACAGATGGGGCGCACATGAGAGCGGATGCTCACACAGATGTAGAGCAAAACACACAAACTGTCAAAATCAGCTTGTTGCCAGTTTGCATCCAAACCGCCACGGCTGACACTGACTCTTCCAAAAAGGGACACGCCAAGAACAAAAATAACAAGCAACATGAAGTTTAGGACCCCTGATTTATCTTCAGGCAGTCACGTCATTTGGAGTGTTTCATCGCACAGTATGATGAAAGAACACTGTATTCCTCGGGGGCTATTAGGCATAATGAGGCGAAGGCAATTAACATGCACAGCACTAAAGGAGTTCATTTAAAAGCACCTGCCTTAAGCGTGCAGTGACACGATTTAAAGTCTGATGGCAGATAGTTCACTGACCTCATACCCAGTGTGAAAACTACTTAAACCGCTCTCCATTGTCTTTTATCATCTCGTATTCAGATGCAGGGTCACCTGTCCTGAGCCACCATCTGCTGGCTCAGTGGAGTGCAGTCAACGCTATTACTTTGAGTCTTGTTCCACCAAAATGTAAAATGGCCCCTCTGGCCAGAAGTGCGGTGCCATTGGACTGAATGGCTCAGCAGTTACGCAACCAACTTGGCTAATGTCACTTTCCCTGAGATGTCAAAGAAGTCAGTGGCCCTCCCCTGGCCCCATCTCCTCTCCCCCTCCTCCCCCTCGATATGATTATGAAGATTCCCTTTTCTGCTGCCTCAGGGACTCTCTGCACATTAAGTCTGTGTGTGTGGCACAAAGGCACCACTGAGCATGAACTTTAAAATATGAGCTACAAGTCTCATATACTATAACACAAAAGCACATCCTGGGGTGGCTGACTTTACATAGTTACATCTCTTATATACAAAAAGATCTTAAAAGGCTACGAGATGAATCGTACATAAAAAAGCAGGACTAAGACGGACCCTTGCCTGAAACTGAACCACAGAATGACCCACACGTAACTCAGACGAGTCACTTATTGATGTCAGCCGTGGCTAATGATCACAAGCGCTAATCGGCGTCAGGCATTTTATGGGCTATAGATGAGAGAAGCAGATTGGGCATCAGTGGGTGATGGACGGGGTCCAGAGGAGGTTGGCATCAATCAGGAACAAGACATGCTGCGCCAACCTGCCACTTGCTGCTATTCATATACTCACTGTAGTCTGAGGTTCAAACATAGATGCAGTGTTGGAGGGTGATGTGTTCAGATTACAGGTTCTTTGCACTAGCATGGGTATGAATTTCCAAATTCTAGCAATCTGTTGCTTCTAGCTAGGGCATCACGATTATAGACTTTAACGGTTTGGGTGTAATTTTTCTTTTCATTTAGTCCTCAGTTAGAATGTTAGAAATAGTGGTTAATGTTGGTTCAATGTTTGCATGCTAGTGAGGCTAATGCGAGCTAAGACGTTCTTTTTCCACAGTAGGAACTAGCAAGCTGTCTTAGAAAGACCTGCCATATTACTGTAGGGTCTTGAAGCAAAGCGCCTTGAAGCAACTGTTGTTCTGATTTGGTGCTGTATAAATAAAATTGAACTAAATTGGTGTTTGTGGAAGAACTGGCCCTGGTAGGACCTCATCCAGTGAAGTTCTGGGGGATAACGAGATAGTTAATGTAAAGTAGGTAGCATACTTTAGAGTAAGAAGAAAAGCTAAGAATGGTAGGCTGTTATACTGTCGAACATCACCATGAAAAACCTAATATTGGTGTTGGAAGCAACAAAAAACATTGCAACCATCTCAGTCGCATCTATTTCTCATAGAACCACACCCAGGCTGCATAACTTGCATTGTTTTTGCCTTCTGTGGATGCCAGAAGATGATTATATCATTACTACATCATCATTAAGTCCTACATTGCAATCAAAACAGAAAGCCTGAATGGGCTCCTTGTGCCTCCTAAGGTCCTGCAGTGGGAAGGCAGCTAATGCGACCAAACTTCAGATGTTTTAGTGTTACTGATATTACTGTGCTGACATAATGAGTCTTTTCTAGGATTCCTGTTGTTTTCTCGGTATTCATCATTTTACTGCTGTAGAGTAGTAGTATAGTTAGTATTGGACTAACTACAAGTAGTTTCCATGGTTCCATAAGTAAAACACTCAATCGCAAGAATGATAATTTTCCAGTAGATAATGAATTGTAGGGTTTTCCGTATAATTTTTTGGGGCAAGAAATTAAACATGGCATTTATTTAAAAGAACAGTTTACAGAGTGTTGCAGACAAACTATCTGATGACCAATTTTATATGACACACAAGGCAGGACGGTTCTACGCTTGTTTTTGCCAAATTCTGATCCTACCATCTGAATGCTACAGCAAAATTAGAAACTCATCAGACCAGGCAACATTTTTCCAAATGTCTGTTTTTAGGAGTGGCACCTAGCGTGGTCTTCTGCTGCTGTAGCCCAAAATATTGTGCATTCAGAGATGCTCTTCTGCATGCCTTGCTTGTAACAAGTTGCTATTTGATTTACGTATTACCTTACTATGAGCTAAAAGCAGTCCTGCCATTGTCCTCTGACATCAACAAGACATTTTCATCCAGACAACTGCTGCTCACTGGATATTTTCTCTTTTTTCTGGCCATTCTCTGTAAACCCCAGAGAAGTTTTGTGGGAAAATCTCAGCAGATCTGCAGTTTCTGAAATACTCAGACCAGCCTTTGTGACACCAACCACGCCAAGTTCACTTAAATAACCGTCCACCATTTTGATGCTAAGTTTTAACTTCACGGTCATCCTCACTGTCTCCGAACGCATTAGCTTGCTGTGATATGATTAGCTGAATGAAATGATGACAGGTTCTCAAATTCAGTTTAGTAATTTTGGTCAAATTTGCATGCTGATGTAGAAAAATGTCCTAAATCATCTACCTGACATCCACATTTTAATAAGTAAAAAGAGTGAACCTACCACTGTAAGTCACAAAAAAAACTAAGCTGAAATTAGTTAAAACACTCCAGAAACTAAGTGAAATTCTTCTTTTTAAAACTCCTTTGTGATGCAGTGAATACAAAGATTCCTTTTAAGGTGAGAAACAAAAGGCTCTTTTAAAGGGCGTTTCCTCAGTGCAGCGAGCTTTCATGCAGACAATAAATAGCGAGGCACTCTAATACTAAATAGTCCTTGTTTCATGTGTACACACAGAGATCAGAGCCAAATAAAAAAAAAGTGACCACAGTGCAGGGACCGAGAGTAAGAGCACAATGGTGTACCACACGGTCTCGCCCACATGTGTGTGTACAAAAATAGAGCTTTTCCTTTAGTGCAAGCAAAGCACTGACACAGACATTCCCCTCAACCACTCCTGGTCATTGACACGTAAACAAATACAAGCGCACACACTGACACACACACACACACATATCCAGATGGAGGCTGACAGCATGCTTTGGGCAAATGGCTTCAAATGAGGAACACATGAGCCTCTCTCTGTGTGACGGCTTTCACATGCTCCCACAACCTCACACACCTCCGGGGCGGGAGGAGGATAAGCAAAGGGTGTGTGCATTAGTGTAAATGTGGGAACGAGAGAGAGAGAGGGAAAAGGACAAGACAAAGAGGAAAAGAGAGGAAACACAAGAAGCAGAAGAGATAGGCAGAAAAACGTGACACTTAATGAAAAATTAATCAGTAGGTAAAGATGCCAGAGCACATGGGGTCAGATTTGTCAAAGAGATTTTGAAAGCGTGTAAAGACAGAATCATAAGTGTAGTTTGTGTTTTGCAGAGAAAAAAAAAAGATTTCCCTTTAGTTTTGCTGATTCCTTGCATGCAAAATTGACCTGATAGTAGAGCAAATCACTGGCTAGATAAAAAAAAAATGCATGTACAATCATCCATTTATGTATAATTTGAAGCCTCACATTTGCCATCTTGAGAGGATCTGACTGACAAACTGAGCACGCAGGACGTTTCTGTGACAGAGAATCACAAGGTAGCCAGAGCCGAAAGCAAATGCTGCGATATTGTCTATTTGACTAAAATGGGACCATAGTTTTATGTGTCGCTAAATTAAAAGTTCAAACAAGTGACAGAAACCATAAACCCATAAGGAAAGTTTTAGCTGTTACATTAAATTGAGAGTCATTTTTCCCATTCACGTCTATTCTTTCTTTGCAACCAGAAGAGTCGCCCCCTGCTGGCAGTTAGAAAGAATTAAGGTTTAAGGCACTAGCAATTAAGCTCTGACTTTTTAAAAGACAAACTTTAAGTTTTAAGTTTTTATTTAAATAAATAAAGCCTTGAATCCTAATTACTGTAACTTGTCATTGTTTTAACCCTGTAAAGCCTGAACTATGAAATAATTGCCAGAAAATTTTAATTTTTTTTAAACTTAAGTGTTTACTGAACTTTGTGACAAAATGAAAATAAAACAAATTAACTGTCAATTTGCATATAAAGGTTTGAATTTCTATCATCTTTGCTACTTCAGTGGCTCTAAATGTTTGTGGTTGTTAAGTCATACTGATGATGTAGAGGTCTCAAAAACTCGTATTAAATAGTTGGTGTTACAGGTTCATATAATATTTTTGGCATTGATGAATAAACAGATTAAAAGTTCACAAAGACATAACTACATATAGTTGGTGTGTGGGAGCTTTTTTCTTTTTTGTCTGCCATAAAAAATAAGCGAGTGAAGGGAGTGAAAGGCTTAGTGAGAGGAGGCTGTTTCTAACAGCACAGGCGAGTCTGTGCATTCGAGTAGACGTGGGTGTGCGAGAGAAAGAGCGAGGTTTGCGTTTGGTCGGACTGCTAGGTGTCAGCTCCCAGTTTAATGGTGACTGAATCACTGTGTCAAATATTTTAAGCACCAATAAAGGAAGCAGCACCTGTAAACATGGATTACATCACAAATGCCTCAAAAAACATTCATATCAATATAACTTTGGTATATAATGACCTGAACTTTATCTAATTTTTACTTTGCAAGAGAGAAAAATATTGGGATGCTCCACAAAGCCGCTGAAGATAAATGCGTGTAGGCCGAGTGATGAATTTACCAGTTTCCTGCCCTGAAGACAAATATAAGAGCTGAATAATGAGTGGCTTTCTGGTAAATCTCACTCCTTCACAAGTGTGGAGAGGAAGCTTCTTAAGATTTATGTGTGTGTCCATTTGTGTGTGTGTGTGTGCATGTTTTTGTGCGTGCAGCAGAGCTTTGATTTGGTCTGTAAAGTGGATTACAAGGCAGAAAAAGACTGAACACAGGCGACATGGTCATTCAAAAAAGAAGCACAAAATCTCCATTGGACATATATTTACTTGGCAAATAAATCCTGTGCTGGCACTTTATATCTACACATAAATACAAAATGAGAGGTCAAGAAAGGAGCCCAAATGTTTTAATATGACATAAAAGAATGTCTTGATTGAGATGTAATAAAGAAAGCTGGGGAGAGAATCAACCCTGAAGTTCACGAGAAACACAAACCAAATGTCAGCATGGAGAGCAGCGCAGCCCGGCTCCTCCACTGCCGCCTCACCTCATTGATGATCATCAAACGGAGGTTGGCCTTTAAATTCAAGGTGTCAGCCTGGGCTCAGCTGGACTGTAGCACTGAAGCGTTTTTTTCTCCAATGACCCCTGTCTGCCCCCCTTCACCCGCCGCAAAAAATCTACACGCATAAGGCCAGGATGTTATCACACCTCACAGTGGTTATTTTCTGTCCTCTACGTGCAACCTTGTTTTCACTTATTGAATAAAACTGAAGCCTGTTTTTTAGATTATTCGTTTTTTGATGTAAAAATAAGAAACGGGCAACACATATTCCCAGTTTCCAAAATGAGAAGTAGGTACAAGAAAACCAGCACATAGTGTCATTTGAGCTTTAACCAGAGATTTTTGGGTATTTTTGTACCTGAAAATACCCCAAAAGCCACCCAAAACTTGTACAGTGTCTTTTTTTTAACTCAAGATCTTTAAAATCTTTATTTTTTTCACATTTAAAAACACTTTTACAACTATAGTGTTCCTGACTTGAATAACTTGGGTTTAGATGTGTTGTGTTTTTATACCCTAAAGCACATTTACACAACAGAAGTGCTTTAGAGACAGACATATTCACATTCTCCAAAAAACACAGTTTCAAAATACTTTAAAATCTGAGAGGTGATTTTATTGAATTAACTAATTATTGTGGAAAGAGAAAAATCACAGTGATTTAGTGATCATTAAAATGTGTTAAAAATTAGCAAATTGGCATTATTGGCCCAGCTTTAATTGCTTTCGGATTGATATGAAAGATTTGCAGTGTCGCACAGAAGCACTAACGGCTACTAAGTCTCTGATTGGACGCCCAGTCGACGGTCTCAGAAAAACAGTTCTAACTGCATCCTGGACGAGGTTAGTGCAGCAAAGCAGCTCTCTACCTGCAGCAGGGCCCGCTTAGAGTGGCTTTTCAGCTCACAGCAGACTCCTAGAGCAGAAAGAAAACTACACTTATGGTGGCAAAAAATTCTCTAGGAAAAATGTGACAGGAAGGGCAAGAACCAGTTGTCTAGCGGAAACAGAACTTTCAAAATAAGAGTGAAGGGAGTTATATGAATTGAATTGATTTAAAATAAAAATAAAACATCATTTCTTTAAAAAACAGGTTGAGGTTAATACACCTGCAAGAAAAGAAGCTTTTTGAAATTCACAAAGACATCCAGACCCTTCAGCCTGCTTTAGTGCGAGCATCTTGTAAGATTTAGAATTTTTAAATGCAGCTACAGGTAAAACAGCAGAAAACAAAAAATAAAAAAACAAGCATCCTGATTAAGAGGAACTCTCTTTGCAGCAGTAGCTCTGCCCTTCCATGCAGAAAATTCGACTAAACCTGTATCCTTCCAGACGATGATGTAATCTCTTACGGTTCTGATCTGAACATCATAACCAAGGACGGTGAGCCGGCACTGGGTTATGTAAGAGTGGGCCTGCACGTACACACGTGCAGGGGAGGGTAGGACGGCGTGTGTGTGTGTGTGTGAACAGGCCAAGCATTTATAACAAAGGGCAGGACAGAAGAAGCAAGTTGAAATGCGCTCAGGACCACTTTTAAGCGCTTAAAGCCGCTTCAGAAAGTCACATTACAGGTGAAAATAAAAAAAAAAAAAAGAGACGCTTGCTTTCGCTAATCAAACTGTCTCAGTCTAATGAAATCTGATATAATTGCACCTCAAAGAGCATAGATGATGTCTTGTTATCTGAGCTCAAAGCACCTAAACACACAAACACACGTGCACAGATTAGAGATTATAGAAAGCAATCAAGCAAAAGGATCAATCTGAACCAAAACACCACCCGCCACCCACCCCCTGATTATAAACCATGCTTGTGTTCTGTGTTCATTTTCCAGTTTGTAATTACTCTCAGCAAAATGTCACACAGAGACCCTGCAGACAGACACAATGAAGGTTCAATTAAGAACATAGACTCTGTTTACCATGATCGAATAATGCAGCTCCAGCTAAGGGAACATGTAACTAATGGAAGCGAGTAATGTGAAGAGAAATAATCCAAAGTATGTGCTATAATATCACACTTATGACTCAGTTCACTTATCTTTCTAATATCTTTGTAATATTGTAAGAATAACTAGATATACCATGACAGACAGCTGCTTCACTGCTTCCTGTCTTTAAGCTAAACGCTAACTGACAGACTTGGCTTTTGACAAGCAAGTCAAAAAATATAATCTAGCTCTACATCCTCTAAAGTACAGAACTTTTGAGAGTGAAACTATAATTATTTACATAGACATACATTTTTTCGACTTATGGACAGTTTTTTAAAATTATGTTTTTACTTTTTCTCTCTTTATGGCAAAAATGATCCCGAAGACACACATACTGTATATAAAAGATGGACTTTGGTTAGTTAGTTAGTTAGTTTTCGACTGGATGAAAAATCGGTGGGTTTGCCTCAGACTCAGAAGAATGCTGTGTGCTTATTCAATAGTGACTTGTCAATCACAAAGTAGAACCACCCTAAAACTTATCCTTTTATTCATCCCCTTGGACAGAAATACAGAGCTGAATTTAAAAATTTAATATCATGCTGTTTTCAATAAAACTTTAAATTAGTGCTTGAGCCCATAAACCTGTGAGAAACAATGTTTTCTGAGGTCCCAGTTCAAAGCACTAGTGGGCAGTTTCCCTTTTGCCTTTTATACAATCGGAATTCCACAAGAGCCGCCCTCTGCTGGCCATTAGAAAGAATGCAGGTTTAAGACGCTTTGTAAATCCATCTTTTATGTACAGGTGGATACACCTGCTATAATAAGAACTATCACAAAGATGCTTTTTGAGCTATTTGGCAGGAGCTGGCTGTCTCCATAGAGGTGGAGGTCCACAGTGCTTTTGCAGTGTACTTCCATTAGTTAGGACTTAGCATTCATTTAGATTTTCACAAAATGTGTCCATGACATTGAGTGGATGTTACAATGAAAAAAGTGTAAGCCTCTACAAAGAGAAGAAACTGTTTTTGTTGATCTTGCTGCAATTTCCTGTTACCCACAATGCCACAATGGATGTAACCGCAATCAGCTGACATAAGCAGTTCTTTAATCAGTCATTTAAAATGAAACATGAAAAAAATAGGAACTCAAGCGTCACAATTTAAGCACAAATCCTGCCTTGAGCCTCCAAATGTGACACCAAGCATCTGGGATTGTTTAAGTGTTTACTCAAACTTCGTACATGTGCTTCCTGATTCAGAAAAGCTGGCACACATTGACACAAGCGCCTTACATGACAGCGCTCGCCTTGTTGCCCCAACTTTAAGTCTTCAGCTTCTTAAGGGATGCTACAAGCTTATGGTCACATTCCAGATGTCAAAGGCACACACAAATGATTGCACCAACAAATAGGCCATCCTCCAATCCAGTCTATTTTGGGCTACTGGTGTAGGTGGACTTGGTTGCGCAACATCACACCTGGAGCACAGCAGCCGAGGGTGCAGAACTGGGAGAGAGCAGCTGCGATATAATTTTACTAATTCAGAAAATAGTCATTAATGAATTTAAGGGCTTAATCAATAACTCTAAATATGGCTCTCTATCTTTAGCGGCCTTTAAAGAGGCTTCGCCCACTCTCTCAGCTGAAGTCACACAAAAGGCTCTCATTGGACACGCATGCGTGTGGCAGGATGCCTCGGGAGAAGCTGATGTAATATCTTTTTGAAACATCACTGCTGAGGGACACCCCATTCTTTTGAACTTTACGTCACAGACAAACGGGGACCCAGCAAAATCACAGAGACAGAACCAAGGAATAAAATAGAGTTCCAGCAAAACCATGTAAACTTACTGATAGAGTCTGTGATTCTAGTTTAATTTCTAACTAGGAATAAAGATTTCCTTCCAAACTTACCCAATCCAATCCAATCCAATCCAACACTAAGAGTACAAATGTAAATATTTGCTTTCAACATAGTCCTTTTTAGCTTGTTTGATATGTGCTGCAGAAATATATTTATGTTTTCAAGCAGAAACACTTCAGTTTAAGACAACTTCACACACAAATGTTAATGCAATCTGCAGAAGAGAAAGCCACAAAGCAGAAGACATTGCATGGCGCTGTGAGGTGAGTGTCTGTGCAAAGCCCTCCAGGCGTATGCACTCTGACTTGGTGTCACCTATTCTCCTCTCTAAGGAGGCCTGAGGGCAGGATGTCTGATCAGCTGAAACACAAACCTTCCCCAGGTGTAAACATAAAAAAGGTGTTTATCTTTACAACACCCATCACTGACTAAATTACGACTTACAACTCAGACTGTTTGTGCTGCACATTCAAATTTTAGTCAGTATATAATCACCAAGACCTGTTTTCAACTGCCCCCAAGCTGCAGGATGTGATTTTTACTACCAGGCCACAACGAAAACATATCAGTCACATCCACTCTGTGTGAACGTCGAGTCCTCCGACGCACAAAGACACGCCTACACAGAGTCAGTATGAGCAACAGTTTGAGCAGGATTTTAAGGGGAAAATATCTAATTGCTCGCTTGTCTTTGACAGGTGACAGGCTTTTAGTACATTTGCGCCTGTAAATTAATTCCATGTGCACGTAAAGGTCTGATTTTAACCACTGATGTGTGACATACATTGTTGAATTTGTAGTGTATTATATAAAAACGAGCATGGCGCAGGGGTCCAAAATCAGTATGCGTGCATCACCCAGAGGCTGTGTTTCGAGTGCGCCTGGATTCTAAACGACCATCTTTTTGCGCCAACAGGATCAGTGATTGTTTCGTAGCCTCCAGTTCGTCTAATAAAAGCTGAATTTTAAAAAACAACAACAACAAAAAACGACAATTTTTATATTCGATTAATCGCGCTCCTGACAGTTCAGCCGTTGTGGAGACCGCCGATAACAATCGAAGCGGCTGCGGCGGGAGGATCCACCTGGTGGAAAACAATAATGCAGCCGTGCACGGCGCGCGGCCTCGTTATCAGCCGCTCATTAGGCAGGAATGAGCTCACGATCGTGCAGCAACGCAAAAGCAAATTGGCATTAATGCATGCTCCATAAAACCAGAACGAGCAACCTTCCCGAGCGCATGAAGTCGTCCACCCCC
>VUQR01009850.1:89431-100885 GCA_015108515.1 Hemichromis elongatus | reverse complement strand
CTAACATAATATGCAATGCTAGTTGATTAGTTACCTGCAGTATTAACGGGAGAGGACGTCCAAACGCTACCGCTGCTGCTGGGTTGAGCTTCGTTAGTCCGGAGCGGATCAAAAACACGACATTCATTTAAAGCAGTCGCGTTTTTCGAGCAAATGCTTTTGCATATTCGTAGTCTTTCCTCCCTTTGATGAAATCTCTACTTTGCAAGTATTGCAAGTTGCCCTGTCGCCATCCTTTTTCATAAAATATAACCAGACTTTTGAGCGTTTGTACCGCTTAGCCGCCATGTTTCCTACTGGCTAAAAGACGCTACGCAACGTGGTGACGTCATTCGAGGCTACAGGAATCGATAAGGAAATCGTTTGTAAAAATTGTTAACGATTCCACGGAATCGAAACAGTGGGAACCGGTTCTCAACAAGAACCGGTTTTCGAAACCCATCCCTAGCAACCGCTTTCCAGTAGAGAAGAATCGCTAGAGTATCTGTTTTAGCCAAATTATTATTAACTCCATTTGTCTTTTAGTTGTGTCTTGAAAGTTCAAAAATAAAAATACAAAAAAATACAAAAATGGTGAGTGTACTTTTAAAATATCCTTATTGCAGCTCACAGTTTGTTTTGTAAAAGCTTGAGACTGGTCTTAATACTGATTGTCTTTCTTTGGAGTGTAGTCCGTTGGTGTTTCCTCTGGAATTAGGTTAGTGTTCATAAAAAGAAGTGCAGCCATGCATTCTTAAGTCTTAGTCACACCTGTGGTTGCTAGGAAAACTGTGTAATCCCTGATCAGTTGGTAAGAGGTTGCTGGGTATCGCTAGGTGATACCAGTCCCAAAGAGAATGCTGCATAAAAAACCTCATAATTGTGTTACCAGCAGATTGCAGTTGTGTGTTTTGAAATGTGTTGGTTGCAGCTGTAAAGCACAACTTTTGCAAACAATCTATATTTACAGCATTGGAGGAGTGTTTGCAGCCAAGTCGGCATCTTCCATGCAAACTACAGGAAACCATGGCAAACTCCTAGCAAGTCCGTTACCATATACCTCTTTCAGGACAGTTGCACTTTCAGCAAACTTTAGTAACCACCTGCCAACTGGTTTTTCCCTTGCATCCTGTGGTTGCCTACATAATGCTGACAGAACCTTTTGCAATCAAGTTCAGTGCCGGCCAGCAGCCTCTACAACCAGCTGGCTAACAACACGTTAGCAAAAGCAAACGAGCTCAAATAAAGTAATGCAAATACTAATCCTGAACTGTGATATAGATCTTTTACTTAAAGAAAAAAATTTCTAAGTTCATTCAGTTAATGTAATTTCAGAATGGAAATCCTTAGGCCTTCTAATGGGGGTGACTGGCTGAATTTTATATATGCATAGCCCAGTTCAAGACAATAACAAAGAAGATATTTATAGTATGTATATGCATCATAAAAAGAACTATTGGGTTTAACCTTTTCTTTTGCAGCGTAAGGTTTTGGAAGGATGCATTTTAGTTTGCAGGGGAACAAATATATCACCAGGCCTCATCCACACAGATGTTTTATTCTGGCTGATCTGACATCTGACCTGGATTGAGCTTGAAAATACTATATATGTGATCCAGACACCTTTAGATTTATTGAAAAGATAGTTTTCACTTTTGACAGAGGCTAACTGTTTGGACTTTTGAACCTATATCTATACCCAATCTTTAACTTGATATCAGCGTTCTTGTTTGAGTCAGTGTAGAACATTTCCTTGCCCCTCTTCATGTCATATCAGAGTACTCAGAAAAACTTGTTTTAGCCTTGTGTTTTTAAAGCTTTGCTTTTATAACATCTTGCTGATGGAGTTCAACAATTTTTCATTTGTACTGGTCAAATGGATGTTGTGTCCAACTCGGGGCAGGCTTTGACTTGTTTACTCCATATGTGTTAATGCTCTGGCAGCCCACTCACTGTCTGAAACCTCCTATGCAGCAGAAACTGCTCGGAAAAAATGTCTGCCTCCGAGTAGCACAGACATTTAAGCTAGCTTGCACTGTAACACGTCCTCCTACTCACACCTCAGAAAAGTCAACCACACAGCTCTATAGCTCAATGTATGTTGACTTTTTATGTCTTTACAGAATATATGCACATACTGTATTTCTAACTTTAGGCATTAGATTTATAAATACAAACTGTGGCCCAAAAGAATATCTTAATAGCTAATCTTCATCAGAAAATTCTTCGCTTGGAGCATTTAATAAAAACATACTCAAGTCAGCTGTGGTGTGTTGCTGTTATTAGAGCTTTGAGCAGGTTTATGCATAATTGGGTGAAAGTGGCTGCTAAATTTCTGTCCAAGCAGTTAATCCTCCTTTTAGGTCTGTGTTGTGCATCGTTACACAGTTAAGAGGAATATTTACTAAAGCAATCCAGAGTAAATCCTTGGCTTGGGGCGGCATCACCAGGTTTGTCACCATATGGTGTGAGCCTCCAACCCTCCAGTCATCCACCTAAACTGTGCTGTCAAGCTGCAGCCTTTTAAAACACAAGCCAGAGTTTACTGATTAACATTTTCAGACTCTGCAGCTCTGAAAATTAGGCCTTGGCTTTATGTACAAAATCTGTTATTCTTAAATGATTCATGTGCTCCAATATGTTAAGACTGGGAATTATACTTCTGATATTTATTTCATGGTATCATGCCCTTGGAAACAAATAGAACTTTATGCTGAGAATGAAATATTAAAATCAGATCTGTAAAATAAATAAGTAGAAAGACCAGTATACATATTTACAAGAGACATGGTATGATAGTTGAAAATAAATGAGGGCTCATCTAGTATCTACTTAGAAAATGATGTACAATGAGGCAAAAAGTGCTCTGGGATATTTTGATGAAATTATTTATGAGTTTAAATAAATCATTTATTCACCCAAGCTTAGACTATTTATCTAAAATGAATGCACCCTGCATTAGTTTTCATAGCTCAGCATTTAGAGATGTTTTCAAAGAGGAACTGTGGAATAACCAATCCCGTATGGAGGAACACAGACAATGTCAATAAGTGTTAGAGCACATTCAAGCCTTGGCCGAGAAAAAATTTTTTTTTTTTCCTTTTTATTTGCGGATACTGACCACTTCTGACTTGCGTGTCATGCATTACAAATATAATTTCTCTGCATTTATCTTCAATTTTTCAAGACTGTTTTCTACAAGTCAGCAAGCTTGCTTGACTGTACTGGATTTAATCAGATCAAACATTCCCTTGTAAGCATATTTTGCAAAAGTGCGCATATCAAAAGTAGGACAGCAGCCTATACGTAGTCGTGTGTGACCAATTAGAAGAGAAGTGTGTAAATGAGTTTGATGATTATGTCATTAGGATCCAGAAAACGCGGGGGATCGGCATAGAGTGGAAACGAGCAACATGCTGCTTAGTGTGGATATACACAATCGTCACACTTCGTACCAATAAAAACTGTTGCATTTAAAACATTTAACCCATTTTTTCTTCACCATATTTCACATATCAAACGACTGTTTTTGAAAAGCGCTCTGTTTTATAACTGCAGGGTACACTTTGTACGCTTTATACTCTCACCCCCTTCCCTGGCCTGCCGCCCCTCCACTCTTCGTTTCTGAAGAAAGCTAGGTGTTAACACTACAGAAGCAAGAAGAGTAAGAAAAAATCCTGCAGGTACCCTGTGGGTATCTTTCAAATTAATCGTCTGGCTGGTCTGTCTTATGTGCAGTTTTGAAACATTAACAAGACCTTTGAGAGCAGGGGAGAAGGGAAGAGGGAGAGGGAAAGAGAGCAGGACATGGCATGATGGTCTTTAATGTTTTATTGAACAGATACAAATTATTTTGGCCCTGGCCTTCACTGTTTGGTGGAAATCAGTGAGAAAGCACGTCAGGGCATGCCATGGGCACTGTGTGGGGACAAAAGAGGAGCCGTGTGATTGAGGGTCTGAAGCTTAAAGCCACATTCGCTTTACTTATTTATTTCGTTTCTGAGGAAAACAATGCCACAAGAAATTCTCAGGAAAAAAAATGCTGGAAATGGATGGAAATGAGCATCTAAATGTCTCAGTAGAGGAAAAATGCATCAGACAACATGCTGATGAAATTAATCCTGAAAATTAGCTTGTATTGAAGATGCTTTATTTTTATGTTAATTAATAACTGAGTCTGTTATTATGGTAATGTTTTCATAAAACAATCTAAATTTATTTCATCAGCCCTTTATTATTTATTAGTTGACTAAAATCACATGCTGAATGAATGCATACGTTAATGTTAATAAAGTGCCACACCGTTATAGCTTCAAATTAGACTTAATGTAGAGCTTGATTTAATTAAGTGCGTATGTTTACTTCATTTAGTCTGGCAAACACTTAATTATCTAATGAATGATGCCTTAGTGGCTCACTAATGCTGTAATGCATGAACGGCTAAAACAAAGCTTTCTGCAATGCCGAACTCAGATGTGCATATGTGACAGTTGAAAGCAACACAAAATCTCTCTGTCAGGACAAATGTGTAGGATTATGGAAATGTAATTATCTTTCACGTAATAATGGCGCCACTTAAATATTTCACTCAGGTGTGACGTTGACTGATTTCCAGAAGAACTAAAAGACTAAAACTTGACCAAAGAACTGATTGTGAAATGTTGACTATATTAGTTCATAACCATCTGCTGAGCGTCTGTGAAAACATTTAAATTTGCACAAGACTAATAATTTTCTAACAGTTATAAAGTCTTCTCTTATTTCTGTCTTAATTTGATTACAATGGAGAAATTTCTTCTTGTTTTTTGACGCTGGTAGACAGTGAAAAACAAATTATTAATTAAAATCCTTTTTGGTGTGTGAGCAAACTAAGCTCTTCTGCTATAGCGTGCACAAAATGAGAGTTGTGAAATTCAGCTTTTGTGGAAAAATGGAGGAAGTTAAAACTGATTTTGACACTTGCCAAAAGCAACTTGGAGGCCTATTTATTATTGAAGCAACAGTAAAAACTAAGTGCTGTAAACTTAAAATTGAAAGAACACAAAAACACCCCCCCCCCCCCACCCACCCACCCCATCAACAAAGTGCAATGTGCAGTAGTGATGGAAACAACACTTATAGTTTAGTATTATTAATCATGATAATAGCAACAGGTATAAAACACACTCTATGTCTCTTGGTCTTCACTGCAGGCACTTTATACCGATGACTTTAGGGAAGCAGCTGAAAATCATCAGAGAGGGTGGTCTGCACATCACATGACAGAGATTGCCTTCCTCAGCACCTGCCTGTTATAAAAGTCCACAAGCTGGACCTGAGAACTCCCTAAATTAGTTCACAATTTTTAATTTTTACCATTGAAAACATTTTAATTTACTTGTTAGCATATTCTACCAGTAACGTAGGAGTGGATGCACATGGAGCAACCAATAAACCTCTGATACTGAAGAAAACGTCAAATCTGATCATTCTTGGGCAAGTTCTTTAAATTGTCTTTTTTTTCTGTGGTGATTGTTCCCAAGTGGTTGTATTGATGCTTGTTCTTGTGCTTTTTGCCCTGATGAGTGTTCACAGCTATCATAGAGGCACGAGCTAAATTACCAGGAATATCAAGGAATACTTTAGTCCAGTTTCCTCTGTAACGTTAATCCCATCGGATCTCATGTGTAATGTTAGCACATGACTCTAATACTTTTCAGTCAGCCAACAAGCTCTGTACAATGGAAAAGTACATTTGGAAGATTGAACAATAAGCCAGTGTTACTGCCCAGTCAGGAAAAATTGGATTAAAAGAATAATTTCTCCCAAATTTCCTCAAAATGTCCAATATTATCTAGCAATTCTTTAATTTTTCTGGAATGCTACATCTCTACATCTCTACTCCACTTGTAGACGCAGCTAATGAGAGAGACCGAGGCAAACTGAGAGCAGGATATTTGATAAAGCTCCCACTAAAAGGAAATGACAACAAAGAGATTCACTACCTTGATTTCACTTGTTGTCCTTAGAGTGCAGTCACTGTTTATGCATGATTAACACACCTGCTAATTCAATTAGTCTAACAAGTCATGGTATAACACAAAACTGGTTCTAATGTGCTAATGATGGATTTACATTGTTAATGCAAAATACTTTTTCATGTTCTGCATATAAATGATTCCTTTAGGATTGAGAGCAGTCTATTGTCATTAATGCTGTTAGGATACCCCGCTCGCATTTGTGCCGGCACAGAATCAGTACTCACAACCCTAATGTACCTGCTAATGGATGTTGGTATTAGTACCAGGAAGTCTAATTCTGTCCAACTGGTGATGAGGTACATTGTGCTGGCTGTGTTAACACAGTTGCACGTCTGATGTTAACAGCGGTTTACATGACAGATCTTGTTAGGAGATCTCTTCCACAGTCAGTGCTGCTGTAATCTTTTCCTGCAAACAAAAGCACGCATGAAAAAATAACCAGTGACACTAAACTCTGTATTTTATACTTTAAAAACATTTAAAACATACATTTGAATTATCAGAGTTACTCAAAGTGGAAGATTATTTCCCCAAAATGCTAAACTCAATTTTGTGTATTCAGTAGAAGTTTTTCTTAAAGTGACTTTAACATGCCTTTCCTGTTTTTCAGTTTAATGTATACTGTTGGAGGATGCACACGTTGCACGTACCCACAATTTCAAATATTGGGGTCAGTACTGCATGTGAGCTAAAACTCAGGATTTGCAATGCTCTAAATGGTGTTTTTTCGACTTTTAAATCTTTATGAAGTCATAACCTCGTGTGAGTGCCAGTTTGAAGACACAAGCATACAATCGTGTCAATTTTACTGCCATGCCAAAGATGTATCAGTGCAGAACCTCAGAGCTACCCAGATTATACCGAGGGAGATGCTGAAACAGCCTGAAAACATGACACTTTCTAGAGAAAACTTCCACAAAAAACTTCTTTTAGTCCTATACTAGTGCTGATACAGTGATTTTTTGCCTGAGAGCTGACACCTATCATTCGAGAGAAAACTGCAGCAAGTATTAAAACCATCACCTATGAATTACATGATGATTGAGATGTGGTAGTTCACTGTTTATGTGCAATATGTTGATCATAATGGTTGTTTAAAGGAAGAGCTAGTTTTAGACAGAACATGAACTCAGAGGCTTCAAGGAGGCCTGGTGATAGAGAAGTGTTATCTTTGAATTAAAAATCATTAAAAACCTTTTTTAGTAATGTCCCAGAAAAAAAAAACTTATTTCTGGGGCCCTTGTTATTTACTTGATGCCTTGTTAGTACTGCTATATTAAAAGCCAAATTCTTCTGATATCCATATTGGATTCATAATGGATCTGCAGTGAGAATCTATTTTTTAAGTCCACATTTTAACCACAGACAAAAGAAAGTAGTCCCATGACAGGTGTGCATCCTGTACAGTCTTTCTTTAAGGTGGATTGTTCCGTAGGATGGAAGAAGGTCAGCTTCTCCCATTGATGGACAGATGCATGCATTAATGAGAACAACTGACATGCACATCATGTGCTTTCAGGTTTAGCTTTGCGAGGCCCTAATGTGAAAGTGGAATAGTTCACTTTTCATCATCATCTTCCTTAAAGAAAGCCTGCAAAGTAGCCATTAGACAGACAATTTTAATAAGGACGAGGGGAAACTAGCTGAGCTTGGGTTCTTCGTTTAATTTGAATTTGACTGTAGAAGGCAGAAGGGAAACTTTGAGTGCAGCTTCATCCTGACTGGCACACGACTGTATTATTGAATCTGTAGCCCATTCTGTTACATTTCATGGTCCATGTGGGATTTAGATGCTGTGGAAGTTGGGTTCCTGTGGGAATGCTGGTGGGCGTGTGATACATGCAAGAAAAAGGATGCGGCAAAGATTTACCTGAGACTAAAAGAAACTGAGAGGAGATGTGCAGACGAGATGCGCAGTATGTTACGAATGTATTTTACACTGCAAATATAGCGACCGAAAAAAGGCAACAATCCTAAAAACTGCTCCAAACTGTGGCTGTGCGCAGGGACACAGCAATTCTTCCTGTTATGTACCTCAGTGGATTGATGCTTTCTGTGCATTCCCAAGGAAAAGGTTCTAAATGCACACCAATATCACAAGTTAAATTCTTCTTAAAAACAGCAAAACTTTACATACTTGCAACTATAAAGAATAATACTGTCACATTATGTTCTATGGGAGCATAAAATTATTTGATCTTTGAGGTGTATTTAAGGTTATAGATCAGTGTTATATGCAAACTTCCACAAATACCGCAAACATGAAATGTATAACTTTATCTGATTTTAAACACTGATTTACAGAAGCTTATGCAGTGATACACACACTACAGTCACAGAGGATTCACTTTCATAGAAAACAGTGCAAATGAAATCATATTTACTCCCTTATTAAGCAGTATTTTATGAAGATAAACTCGAACTCAGAATAAAACTTTGTGTTGCATCCTTATACAGAAATGAAGTAAGAAAGTATAAAGCCATGTTTTTAGAAAGAATCTATCATTACATCAATATATCATTGTCGCAGCACCTACCTTTGACACATCGGTTTCTTTTCTTTTGCTGTCACTCCCCATTATGTTATTGTGATTATGTGAAATATATTTGAATGAAGAGGAAGGTAATGTTTAGACTAGCAGGCGGTCTTTTTGACTTTTGCTGTGACTTAGAGTCTATGAAGCAATTAAGACCACAGGTGAGCTCATTGATTTAACTTCCCGCCTGAGACTTAACAATGACAACTCATTTCAGGGGTGTGTGGTTTTAATGCTTAAATAAAAACACAAGATGTGCAGCTGTGTTCTAAAGTAACAGGTTGTGTGAAAGGTATCTAATATTAATAGATCCTCCATTCATTTTACAATCAAGCTTTCTATCATATATATAGATTTTAGTTTATTCAAATCGATCATGTGTCCTGATGTGTTGCTGGAACTATTTAGAGTAATTTAGAGCTATTTTGATTTGTGGTATTGTATTGTATATTACGTTCTTCTCATTAGGTTGTTTTTCATCAATTCCACATCTTTTAGAATAAAGATGGCATTCTTTCCTATTATACAGTATTTTTGTCCTTTATTTGACCTTTTTCATCTGTTCCAGTTCATTTAATGGATGGCGATTTAGCTTTCTTAACCCAAAAATAGGGTTTGAATTATTAGTTAATGTATTTAAAAGTGAATATTTAAGGTAGGACTCTTCCTTTGGGCTCCAAATGATCTCGAATTAGATTACAAAGCTACAGTAAGAGATCTGGCCGAGTTGACTCTTCAACCATTTTTTTTGTTCGGTGTGATCTGTTTTTATTTTCATAGCTATATTAGGGATATTTGTTCTCCAAAACAGAACTCCATCGTAAAATCAGCCAGAATAAAATTTTATTGGCCAATTTTCAGAGACTATTTTTGGACTATTTAAAGAACATGACCTGCTAATGTTATAATTGCATTCAATACTTGTATAATAAGTAATCTAATAATAATAATAATCTAAAATAAAACAGAATTGTTGCATTCTTGCAGAATAGGATTTACTTTTAAACCCACTGCAACAATTCAATTAATGAAAAAAATTAAAATTAGATTTTGAATTTCAATCAAAATAAAATAAAAATGCTGCAGTCCACAAACTTTACACAGAAAGACGTTTGTTATACTAATAATATAATAATAATTAAAAAAAAAAACCCACTGTAACAGAACAAGTTGTAACACCTTGTAATAATATTAATGCTATTGCCATAAAAAAATATTGTATTTTGATGTCAGTAGACGTGAGAACAAACATAATGCCAGAAGCTTCTTCATTACATAGACAGAAAAAGTTGCCACCGTTTCATTGGAAACAAACATTGCTTTGGGCCCCTTTGTAAACTGCACACAGCTGCTATTTCGAGTGATGGGAGCTCCACCTTGTCACAACAATTCCCTTAAAGAGGAACAGTTTAATGTCAACAATATTTTCTCCATCTGCCTGCTCATGAAAACCTTCCAATCCACAGGGAAAATGTTTCTCCTATTCCAAAAGGAAAAACACGATAGAAAAAAAGATGAACCGATAACATCAATGGCAGATTGCAGTCAAAGGCGTAGTATTAGCCCACTGGAATGAGAGCTTTTGGTGGCACACATCCATCTGTTCACTTTTGCATTTTTCAAAGAGGTGTCATGCCTTCCGTTATTTAGAAATTTCAATGCAATTTTCACAAGGAACTCCTCCGAGCGGTGTGCCAGCTGACTGATTTGCATGGACACATTTGCAGGAAAATGGAGGTATTTCACCTGCCAGGCTCCTGTGCTTTCTTCTGAGAAGTTTGATCGCTCAGTAATAATCTGATTGGGTGAGATCCATCCAATTTGTGCTTTTAATGAGACAGCTTGACAGGGACATACTGGCAATTACTTTGCAAGGTATATAGTGTTGCAGTATAATAAGATAAGGTTATATATTTCATTTGAACCAATTGTATGTCATTCTACTATTTCTAAAGACAGAACTCAATGCCTTGTACAAATGTTCTAATGGTACTTGCATTCTTTCCTATTATCCACAATTATTTCACTTACTTTTTCAACTTACATAACCACCTATCTTCAATATTTGTGCGCCAGTCAATGTTAAATGTTATCAATGTCTGGGAGCAGCTGATTGCCCTGAGGCAGGGAGCAGGCCCGGGGCAAAGAGTCTACCAACCACAATAGAGAGGAATGAGTGCAGGGGTGAAGGTGAGACTGACAGAAAGGAGATTTAATCCCCATCTTCCATCGCTGTCATGGGGAAAGTGAGCAAAAAAGATTGATGAAGCCTTGCAAGGAATATCAGCAATCCAGCCTAATGTGCGTCATCTAGACACAGCTCCTGGGGAATTAACCAGACACTATTTTGTGTGTGTGTGTGTGTGTGTGTGTGTGTGTGTGTGTGTGTGTGTGTGTGTGTGTGTGTGTGTGTGTGTGTGTGCGTTCTCTTTTCTTACCTGTAATCTGAAGCATCAGTAGCAGGAATGAAGACATTTGAATCCACATGACTGCAGCCATCGTACGTCTCTGTCTCTCAGTCTCTACTCTCTGCTCTCACATTCACCAATGAGACAGTCTCAGAGATGAACACAGCTTCAACTTCCTGCCCACTTCCTCATCAGTGGTTTACTCTCCATCGCTTGTTCTGAATTTATTTAGTCTACAGCTTTCAAATGATCTTAACCTCCCTCTCTCTTTATTCATAAACTAAAGAAATGTGCTCTTAAATATTTAGATTATTATGTTTTATAAATTTTATACTCGTTGTCTTCCTGCAAGCTTTACAGGGAGAACAACAGCAGAAAAATCCATTGCCTTTAAAATAGAGAACATTAAAATATGTGATTAACACTGGGTGAAGTGTTTGCATCCATGCAGCTCTTCTCTGTATATGAGTCTTCAAAGAAAACACTGTTCATGTTTTTCATCACACAAAA
>VUQR01009850.1:55845-83115 GCA_015108515.1 Hemichromis elongatus | reverse complement strand
ACTGCAGTATATATATATATGTATATATATATATATATATATATATACACACACACTGCACTTGTTTATTGATATAGCACGTTTGCAATGACTTCAAAAGTAAATCAGTGTTAATAGCACATTGGATGTCCAAGTTATTCTGTCACAGTTGTCCTCTCCTTTGTGTTTGGTGAAGAAAAACATGGCTCTTTACCAATTTATGTGTCATTATCACCGCAGCTACACGCAGATCTATTTTTGTTTTGTTTTTTTTATTTGACCATGTTGACATGCTTGCCACATTAATGTCCCAAAGTGGAGCTGCAGCTTGACAGAACAGAGGATGTGTGGGAGCACGATGGGAAGTTTTGATCATCTCTGTGGTATATATTATCTGCATACTGTTCTTATACCTCGCCATCACAGGACAAAGTTGCATTGCTCACTGTCTGTAGGGCATCCCTAGGATGCTTCAGCCTATTACTTGCTCCCTTATAATTTTTCTAAACACATGCAGCTCCTGGCAGCGAAAGAGAAAGCAATGGGAAGAAATCAATGAAATCTTGCCTTTAATAAGGTAAGAGGAGAATGAAATAAACATGGTAAACCCACACACGCCAAAACTAATAGTGTCCTGAAGCTAGATTCGGTAGAAATGACCTAAAAGTTGAATGGGGAATCATGAAAACAGCATTATTAGTGGGAATTAAGATTTTTAATATCTCAAAATCTAATTTCATGCCAAAGAAGTGTAGTTGCTTTAACCACAGACACACAAAAATAGAGTCCGTTTAACAAGTTAAAGCATTCCACTGTCACTGTTACCAAAAATTAAAAGTATAAAATATAAAAGGATCAAAATAATGACACTTCTGTTTAGCTACCTTAATACAATAACTTAGCTAAGCCGTAAACACATTTTAATATTTGGATCCATTGTTTGATGCTGTAAATTTAGGTTTTTTAATCCTAAATTATAATTCTTATTATATTTCTATTATAAAATGCCGGCATACTGCTTTGTGTACACTAGTGTCTTAGCATTCACGTGTGGAGGGGTTAAAGCCAAACCAAAAATACACAACGATAAGTCTTCTGTTATAAAAGCTGTTGTAAACTAAATGAGGTGAGGTCATTATAGTAGAGCCAGTTTTGGTCATTTCTTTAATTTGATTTTGAGGAGGTGACAAACCATCTTACGACCTCTAAACTAGGATATGTAAAGACAGATGTAACCATACTTTATTACAAAAAAATAAAACTTTTGGGCTATGTGGAATTCTACAGCGTTTGGGAAACATGAACTCCACTAAATAAAACCTTGCATTTTACTGAAAGCTTTCATACTCAGCACCTTAACTGTTTCCATTTTTATTAGGAACTGAACACTGAATCCCCAAATTGTATTGTTTCTCCCTGTTTTGTCGACATTTTAAAATCACCAGGATTAGAATTTCATTTATTGATAATAAAAAAGGACAGTTTGAATAATCACAGACCACTGCTACTTTACGTTACAAACATAAAACATTCAAGATGCTAGATTACTGAATAAAAGTCCAATTTCTAAGGTACACTGTTAGATCCACCATTGCTCCACCCAGTCATCCCTCTCTGGGTCAGCTGGTGGAGGTTTGGGATGTGTTTATGGCAGGTTGGGATTAAGGAGACCAAATCCAACCTGCTGTTGCTCAAGGCCTTAAAAAGCTGAGTTGGATAATTAAACTGTCGAGACACGAGTCCTTTCTTTTTGTTCGACTGTTGCTTTCCCTTCCTGCAGTTTAATTTATTTGGACAGGGGGCAACCCTGGTGAGCAGGCTGGGCTGGCTTCCAGCTCGACTGCGAAGACACTGCTAGAGTGATTCAGTGGCTGGAAGAGTTCAGAGGTCGGGGTGAAAAGGTAGAGCCATCAGGGATGAGCCAGGTCAAGCTCTTTAAGTCAATATTCCTCACCCTGTCTGACAGCCACAGTAACACCTTCCTGATCCACAAGGCCAGTGGACAAAGGAAGCAATGCGTGCGTCTCATCAGCAAGGGATTGTGGGCTTTGCCTGCTGGAGAACAGCTGGAGGGGTGGAGGCATGTGTCCGAAGGTCCCTGCAGAGCAGGTATTACAATGGAGCGCTCCCTGTTGTTGACCTAGCCCCAGGCCACATGTGTCACTAGCATAACCATCAATACTAGCATGTCATCACATTTGCACTTCAAAAATATAAGGCACACCTTTATAGACTCATGGGGATAGCTCAGTGCTAATATGCAACCTAAGAGAAAACCTCTCACTCCTTTCACAAGTATTAATTACGTTTACAGTTTTATCAGTGCAAATCTTTTGAAATGCCTGCAAAATGTAAAATATTTTTAACAGTATGCTGACTTCATTTTTTAGTTTTTCAGGCAGAATTTCTTTGTGCACCACTTTGAACTGAAAAACAAAGTGGTGAACAAAGAAATTCAGAATTATTTACACAATTTAGATTCTTGAAAATTGAATACATTCAAGTAGAAATCCTCGGCCATATTAAATATGTGTTTTGTGGTGTGAATCTGTTATGTTGTAATAGGCACACATACCTACCACAAACTATCTGTCTATATATCGTCTGGTAACAACAGTTATCAGCAGGCTATGCACATACTATCTGCACTCCCAGCCCTTGTGTGGGGTCAATCGTCCCACCTCTTCCCAAGCTTATAAAATGTCCCTTATCAATATTTTAGTGCATCAATCGTAACCCTTCATAAACACATCTCCTGAAAAGTAAATTATCAGCGGACACAGTCACTAGGGATCGACTGTCTGGGATGCTGTCAAAGCTTTCTCTCTTGTGTTTGCTCTATCTCACACACTCTGACAATTCCATCTTTTGAGTCGAGGACCAATAGTATCCAACAAAAGCTCTTGTTGAGGATTTTCCAATCTAAACAATGCCCTGGGCATATTGTATCCTCAGGAGGACTCTTGGCCAAAGTAAGATATGCTTCAATTCCCCAAATACTGAACACTTTCCAGTACAGAGAGAAATCATGTACACAAAAATGAGAGTTTTCCATTGGAAAAGTTCAAATTTATGCAAATCTATAATACAATGTAAGGGATTCTGTTAAAAAAAGTAGTTTAATATGTAGAGAATTTAGGCCCATTCACCTTTTTGTAAAGAGAAGACTCTGGAGGGCGAATGCCAAAAATCTCCTTGTCGATTCAGAACCAGTACCGTGTTTACACACTAATGCATGCACATTCTTATTCACCAGGAAGTGAGGCAACTTAGTTATGGAGCCAAACATTAACAGTAGGGAGCAGGAAGGAGGTTGGAGTGGATGGACTGGTAAACAAAACATTGGACTTTAAAAGACAGATCCCTGATTTTCATTGTTTACAATTTCATGCCAATAGTACGAAACTAAGTGAAATAAAAATATTTGTGCAACATTATTAATGTACTGATTCAGGTGGTATTCATTTGGGCAAAAAACCTGTAAGGATCTTCAGGTTGTAGGATTTGTTGGCAACATGGTAAATAGTGAGCTTCAGAGGCGCTGATGGATTAATGCCAGGCCCGCTGTTTTCTTCTATTAACGGTCTAACCTTGTATTTCACAGACATAAAGGTTGTACTAATCTTTTCATCAAAAACTGTGAAAATTGAATGAGCGTTCCCACCAAATCTCACACTGTGAGATGAAAAGGAATTGGTGTAAAAACAATGCATTTTAAGAAAAGAGTATAAACAAAGCCCGTTCTCTGAAATGAAAGATTTTGCCTTACATCTGTAAACAGTACACTCACATATTTGTTACAGCTCAGTTGTCTGAGTTGCCTGTTTGTGCACGAAAGCAAACAACAGAGTATTAGAACAGCTGAAACCTGCAGTTGACCAGGAGCTTGTGGAAAGACCTGCAGAGCATGAGAGCATCATCACACAGAGATGGCAATACTCATCGATGTGTGAAGTTTCTTCAGGCAGTCGGAGGTAAAGTTAGCATGCAGAAAGATTACCTTTTAATCTTAAATAGAGCTTAAAACCACAGATTATCAATTTATAGACAGTCTTGGCAAACCTAAAGTCTGCTGGTGGTGCTGTTATTAATTTTGAATATAGGATTGATCTAAAAAATGAACTAAACTGTAGCTATTATTTATTATTACTTGGCCTGGAATAGTGAACAAGCCACACTGTAAGTACGAGCAAGGAAAATGAGCTTTCTGGCCTCATCTGCAATATTGTGCATATACGGCACTGCATCGAGGAAAGCTTTGAGAAGAATTCACCACAGACTTTTGTCTGTATAATATCATTTATTATACAATATAAATCACTGAAGTATAAAACATATATGATAGTATTCAAAAGACAACACAACAATACATGCAGAAACATAAGGATTACAGAACAGTGTTTTTACCACCCGAATCAGTCTATCAGTAATGTGATGTGTAGCCCCAGTCACATCATTTCGCACATTACTGACTTTGCTTTGCAAAAACCACCTCAACAGCCACGAGCAAGGCATTGCTCATGTCATCTGCAAATCACAAATCGTAGCTCCTGACGCGAACCGCTGCACAGAAGCCAAGTGCCAAAGGGCTCTGGCCAAAGCCAGCATCAGACTTTAAAGTGATTTTGAAACAGCGAGCAAAGGAGGGGCAGAATTTGCCTTGAAGCCCAACATAGACAGAGCTTCAATCTTCAATGGTATGGAAAAAAATAGAAAGATATAAAAAAAGATGGGGAAGGGGAAGAAACAGTAACATAGCCAGCTCATCCATCATTTCTTTAAAAGGTCAGGATTTTGTAGGTGGAATTGGGAAGAGCAGCGATTTGCAGATGCACCGAACAGCAGGGTATTTTCCGCTGCCATGACCAGCTAAGGAGAGCTCCTTTAAAACACATCTGCCAGTAAACATTTTGGCCTGACTCTGGGTCATCTCTCCTGTCTGGATGAGAACCAGCAGAGCGTGAAGATGTACCTGCAAAAACCCCGAGACTGACTTAGTCACTTCAGACCTTCCTCTTAGCCCCACCACCTCCATTATGATTAATTGTTATGATGCTAGTTGTATGTATGGTTGTTTCCGGGATCCACTCACCTCCACTTCTTTAAATTTAAAATTTACATCTAAAATTTCACTGCTATGGTAGCCATGTTACTACAATGCATATTTATAATACATATATATAAATATATACATAAATTAAAACCACATTGACACTTTTTGTTGGTTTACAAACTACTTAAAAGAAATGCAGCAGCACAGTAAAACAAATGAGTAAATCAAATGTCACTCTAAATGATGTGTAATTATAAAATTACATGTCCCAAAGGTACATTTAGAAAATTCAAGAGGAAATGGGGCAAAGAAATCACCGGCACGGCCTGTCTAAAGTAAAGCCCATCAGCGGCTAAGTGCCTCTTTACCTCCTTCAACCACTAGAGACGAGGGGTGGGGAAATGACCTTCTGGCATTATGAACGGGTAGAAACAGACCAAACACACGTCACTCATAAAAGACACACACTTTATCAGATTGTTCTGTACTTACAGGGGAATTCAGTACAGCACTTTCTCTTTTACTGTCATAATGATGAAAAGGTTGCTCTCCTAGAGACAAAAAAAAAACAAAATAGATGGTGAGAGGGACAGATGTGAGCTTGGTTATAAGTCTCCATCAGCCCTGTAGATGCCTCTCAGACACTCCTGGGATACACAGAAACATCTGGAAGGAATTGTCAGTGGAATTGATGTGGCACCTAGAGTAATAAAAAATGAATTTCCCTGCCGCGATATAAACACAAATGACCTGAGCCATGATGCATTTGCTTAGATCCTCTTTGATCCCCTCCACCCTGTATCTAAGTCTTCCCCACTCTTCCTGCAATGTCTTTCTTAAGCAGCGTGCATACAGTTTGAGCAAAGTCGAGAACCACAAATAGTCCTGTGGATTGTACGGATTCAGCCTTGGTCTTACGAAAGCCTTCACGCCTGAATTAGTCACTAGTTTCTGATGTGAAACACCTGTTTAGATTTGCTTAAATTAAAAAAAAAAAAGCATATGGTACATTATTATCGTCTTATAGAGATGTAACAAGCACTAAAGCTTCTGAACAGTCTTTAAACAGCCCGCACGCTTTGCTAGACAAGTAAAAGAGAAGTAATACATTAAACATGAATTGTTCGAAGGACACAGACTACATAAAAGCATGTGGTGACAGGGTCAGAGGCATTGTGCGCGACGTGAGTGGAGGGGACAGATTTGCAGAGTCTTTTAATGTGCTTAACGTTGTTTAGAGCTCAGTGATTTGAGATTACTACCACAGGGGGCAGCCCCAGGGCATTTTTATGATGAGCTTTGGAAAATGTCGTTTAGCTCTTGAAGGTGGCCATCTCTTTCTTGCGCTTGCAGAAAATCTTTTACCACTACAGAAAACTTAAACTGAGGAGCTGCTTATTCAGATGTTGTTTGAAATGTTAGCTTTCCTGACGCACCCAGGTCTAGTGCACACACAAGTAACAGCTGCTCTGCTGCTGCTGCTGCTAAGCGGGTCAGTGAGGTGTTTAAGTTGTGGCCTTGAAAATTGTGATAAGTGCCCCCGTTCGGCCAGCTCCTGCTCCACGAATGATTCCTGGGCTACGAGTCAGGTTCCAGCCCGCCTCCGGGGACCTCTTCATTATCTGTCATTAAATGTTTTTAAGTTTGCATAATTGATCTTCTCCAATAAGTCTTCATTGATTTATGGAGGTCTGGGCTGAAGGAGGAACTAGTTAAAAATTCATAACCCTGCTACGCGTCTTCACAATCCATTAGCTGTTCCTGGACCCAGAGTCCTTCCATTGATTGACCTTGTGCCGAGAATCTCATGGACTCTGCATTTTTCCCTCTTTTATTGCACTGTGGGAAGAGTTATGTTTCAGCTTTTTTCCCCCCAAAGATAGGTCTTCCTTTGATTTTCTCCCTCTATGCTAGTGGATGTCTTTCTCTCTGTCTTCTCCCTCCCTCTGTTTCTGTTTCTCCATCTAAACTGAAGTCCTTACTCTGAGACGATGAATAAATAAAGCATGTTCCATAAACAGCTTTCCACTATTATTTAAGCTTCCAGGACCTCGCACTTTGACAGGCTCCCTTCCCCACCATCAAATTCAAGAGTGTAAATTTTCTAAAAGGCTCTGAATGTTTTATGATGATTTCAGGGAATGATGGAGTAATAGCTGAATAGTGAAGCTATTACTTTTAATATTTATATTGAGTGCTTTGAATCATTCATGTGACAGGATGTAAAATCAGAGCTGCGGGACGTATGTACTTCACAACCACTGCCACTTGGCAAAAAATATTTGTTTTCCTGAGAAGTCTGTTCCAAACTGTTGTGAGCTACCCATCAGGGCGTGTGGGTGACGCGCTTTTTCCATGAATTTTAATCTTACCTTGAGAAAAGGCAATTCTTGGAAAGCATTAGTTCAGATATGGAGTATGTCTGAAAGAAATTGCAACAAATCTTTGTTGTGGTGTTTTTATAATTCAGAGGTCAAGTCGCCTCGGCGCTTGAGTCTAAACCTCTTTTATTCTCCTCATACTCTGTAATCCTGAGTAATGGCTGCTGGACGAAACAACAACATGTATGGAAGCTAAATTGTGCCTCAAACAGAGAGATGTTAAAGACATAAATAAATCTATACCAACCAAACACAAACTGCCTACATACTATTAACGGCATGAATAAGAAATGTAAATATAATAATAATAGTAATTATTATTATTGTTATGTCAAACAGTTTTTAGAAACTTCAGTTGTTTAATAGAGTGGCGTGCATCATGTGCTGTGCACCCATAGGGCATGGATGACCGGATGTAAACTATGGAGAAAAATAGATATTTTTTTGTGGGAAAAATAAGCAAGTAAGCATTTGTTTATTAAGTTAGCATACTTTTACTTTAGTTATATTCAATATTAACAATTATTAGAAATTGTGGGGTTTTTTGGAGGATCACTGGTCAGACAACAACATCAAAAATACGAAAAGTTTTCAAAAAATGAGGCAATAATGCCACGTAATAGGATCAGTCACCAGCTGCCAATAACTTCTTGAGCCAAACCCATCTGTGAACTTGTTAGCTACACACCTGTAAAGATTTCCTATCACTCTGACAAAATCCTTCGACAGACAGACAGAATGACACATTTGGTTTTGGTAGGTTCCCTGCTACAGTAGGAGGATTTTACCACCCTGGTTTCAAAGGTGAAAACAATACCAGCTGCTAAATATATATGTGTAGGCCAGATCAAGATAATTTATAGGGCGTTGCAAACACATAGGAAACAGAGTGGAAAGGAGTCATGGGCCTTGTATACTGTAGCCGTTACACTAAAAGTAAAGCAGTAATGCATACTGCTGCATATTTATGTTTTTTTTTTCTTTTATTATTTCCAAGTGGAAATTAGTTGCCTTGTTACACTCCTTCTTGCTAAAAAAGTAAAAAAGAAATTTTTTTTTAGCCTCGGAAACTAACCATCACCTCAGCTTTGTGTTGTTGTGTTTAATTCCACAAACATAAACGTGGTGTATCATTTTCACAAAATAAGCCTTTTTTTCTCTCTCTGACATTTTGACTCATGACCATGTGCGACCGTGAGGTCCATAATCTTGACTCATCCGTCACATCACCTGAAAAATTCCCCTAATCATTGTCAGTGACCCGTCATGTTGATTTGAACTATAAAAAATGTTTAATTTAATTTGTATAAAGTACAGTTTTTCTTATTTTACATTTATTCCACATGTATATGCTCAAATGTTTGACGTCTTCTGGCTTTCCCTTTTCTTGGTCCAAGATTATTTTCAATGAATTACTCTCACTGTTAAGCAGTAAAATATATGATATTTCACATCATTTGAATTGGACGCTTTTGTGTTATGTATAGCACTCAACTTGAGAATTTTCCCCCCTGTGACCTTTGTCACAACTGTTAAACTCTTTATTTAAAGTGCCAGCTTACAAGAAACCTCTCGTGACATTATAGTTGTCAGGTGTTCTTATGCAGATATCCCAGTCTGAGGTTGGAATATGGGGTCGTCACAAATTTGCTGCTTTGGTTTTGGTGTTATTTTGTCCCTTTGGCACAGTGAGCTTTAGTATGTGTATCTTGTGCTGTGTGGAGCTTGGCAGTTAAAGGCCAGTTTATTCTTGCGGGTATCAGGCAGCCTTGTCCTGAGGGAATGAGCTCTTTCATGCACAGTTAGTGCACTTGACTCAGCATGGAGATGCTTTCAGATGGAAAAGCCATGTTTAGAGGACGTCTTATGAGACATTAAAGCACTACTGTTCCATTGTTTTAGCTCTTCCTAAATGTCACTTTCCTCTCCTGAGTCTGCCCTTCACCACAATGTTGAGGGACACATCACAGAGGAAGGGCTTTTCTGTGGTCCCACTGAGGGTCCATTTGAAAGGAGCTCTGACCATTACTGTCATCCTTATCTGTTTACTTTCCATGCAATATTTATTGAAAGAAAAGCAAGACAAATCAGGAAAGTTACAGCCTCTTTACAATATGTTTTTGCAGAGTTGCATTATTTCATCTACTCCAGATCCTTTAGTTGTTTTCTTTATAGCTAATGCTGTGGTCACTCACAACACTAGAGAAGACACATCAGTGAAGGTGCGCTATTTCATTTCTATTCAACTTCCAAAAGGCAAATAATATTTACTTTAACTTTATGTTGTGACTGTTGGCTTGACATGAGCACCAGTTTCTAAAAATAACACACACTGCTCCAAAATAGTCCCATTTGTAGTTTTCACAGAAAGCAAACAACCTTCACGCTTTGAATTTAAAAATACTTTTAGGCAGAATAATACATATATATGAGAATATTACAGCCTGAGTGGAGTCAAGAGGTCTTTTTCTTTTAACAAAATGAAACCTGCTCAGTTTGCACTGATATGTTTATGGCCTTGGACTGACAAAGATATCTGTCAGTGGTCTGATTCACATATTTTCAGCCATCACAACAGCAGTCAGGACTGAGGCAACCTGAACAGTGTAACACAAATTTAACAAGACTCTTTTATGGGTGCACTAAGACAAAAAAAGAGAGTTGAGCTCAATAACTTTCTGTTTCTTTAGGTTTACATCACAGTCTCACTGTTGCAGATTAAATGGTTGGATCTGCTGACTCATTCCACTGACGGTAGGCGGGTTTCAAAATGAAATTAGATTTGGAGCAAGGGTTGAGGTGTGTGCTTTTTCTCTTTTCTATGATGCTGTCTGAGGTGAGAAATAATGACTTGTATGGATTAAAATGTTGGGATACTTGGGAAAGAAATGCTGTGACGTGTCACTGAGGATGTGTGGAGTGCTTGTTCTGAAAACTACAAGTTTTGGGGAGCAATACAAAAGTTAAAAACTAGTAGTTAGTAGTTTACCAGTGTTTGGCGGTAGCTTGTTGTTAACCACATTCAGATTTGCACAATTACAACAGCTTAATTGGTTGTCAGACATTTTTGTGGTTTTAACTACAATTAAAAAACTTTTTAGTTTTTATTGCACCTTTACTTCTCTAATGCAGTTGAACTTTGACAAGTACTGCTAGCCTCTAACATATTTGTCTTATTTTGTTGCTGTAATAAAATAAATCTTTTAGCAAAACTGTGGGGCTAACTAGCTTAACTACGATCAACAAGAAGCTTAAGTATTTTCAAAGTAAGTGTCCCGATGCTGGGTGGAAGTGTGATTTAAGTGTCTGATCAGGTTTGTTGTTGAGAACATTTAGTAAATTGGTGAACTTTGTGTAGTCCCTCACAGCAAAGACAAAAAACAACATGTTAGCATGTAGCTGTAAGTGCACGTGGGACTTTTTGCCTGCACCGCTGTTCATGCGCTGCATATTCATTGAACGATAGTGGCTCGTAGTCAGAAATATGAAAGGCTGACTGTCTGGTCACTAGTCTGTACCAAAAATGTCTTTATTTGTAAAGACAAAAAACCTATACTGAACTTGACAAGATCTCGTACATGCTATGATAACTAAAAACCTTAAACATGTGCTAAAACTAATGAAAATTTAACCAAAATGAAACATTTTCAAATGGCAGAAAACCAAAATAAAATCCACACTGGAAATTAAACTGAACTGAAAGCAAAAAGTCAATATGAAACGAACATGTAAACTAATTAGAAAATACAAAACTGTAATAACTGCTTGTGTAAAGATCAGCAACTGCACGCTAACGCAAACTGCCTGAGAAGAAGCTCAAAGGTCGGACTCGATGCTGCTGCTAATACACTCAGTGATTTTCTGCATGTGTAATTAGAGATTTTCATCATGCGTACATGACAGGACTAATTAGTGGGTTTGTTTAATTGCTGCCATTGTGTTGTAAAAGTATACAGAGGACTCTCAAGGTCTGTTTAATATTCAGGTGCAGCAGCATTGTCAACATTCTGTGTGAAGCAGTCAGAAGGATTTCTTATCGATCCAGTGCATGTGATACATGCAGGCTGCATTGTGAAGCCACAGTGCACTTTATCCAGATAGATGATTGACAGCCAGTTATATTTCCTCAGAAGAGAGTGAACCAGTGAACCTGGTTAATAAAACATTAGAAGTGCCTGAGAGGCCCAGCTGAAACGAGGGGTGGGGGAGACGGGGTCACTGGTGTTCAGCCACTATCACGACCTCAGAGCGAGCATGGGATCCCCGCATCCTCCAAAGCACATCACAGGGGGTCCATGTGGCCTCATTAAAATCAAGGAGATCACATGTAAGAACCAGAGGAAGAGGGCTAGTCCCTGCTCAAAGCGCCTGGACTCCCAGGGCATTACGCTTTGAGGAAGTGCCACTGGAGAACACAGGGATAAAGCCTCAAACCGCTAAAACAATGGACATTTAACTCAGCCTCTGCACTCTCCCTTCTCCAGGACTCATTCAGTTAATGCTTCAAAGAAAGTGCCGCCGCAGTTACGGAGCTACCCTGACTCGGATTGGAAGTGAGCCATGTCAAGTTCACCTGATTTGATTTCTTAGATAGCCTTTTTGGATTGGGAGATAAAGGCTGGCAGCTAGCTCTGTTGTGCGGTGGTCTGAGCCCTCTTTACTTTGGATCTACTCCATACTTTGAGATCTGTTAGATCTTCACTGTTTTCCACACACTGTAAACAACAGCCTTTTTCATTCCATTCATTACCAGGGAGAAAAAAAACACTGATATATGCAGCTAAACTGCATAATTGGGCCTTGGCAGAACCTTTTTTTTATTGAACTATTTATTTTTCATGATATTTCAATAATTTACATGGTTGATTGTGTAAAGAGTGGGGGAAGAGTGAGCTGTTAGGCCCGTTTTCGAAGTCATTGCGTTTGTTCAGCTGTCTGCCTCACTGTCGCATGCATTTCATCTTTTCCCTCCTTTATTTACTCTGGTCTTTGGATGCCTTCCTAGTCATGTATTAAAGCTTTGCAGCTTGGCGGCGACAGTGCGGCTGTCAGCGTAGGGGGTGCCGCTGCGCATCATCACTGCCTTTAATGGCTCGCTTCAAGTTCTGACAAGGCTACTTAAAGCAATGGGCTTAGCAAAATGAGGGGTTGGGTGGCTGGTGCACTGTGGGATAAATAAACTGCTTATTTTTGTTTTAGTCTTATACATTGCCAGTAAGCAGCAGATCCCTTTTGTAGGTCATACTTATAGCTGACTTTCCTGCTTAAAGAAGTGGGTTAGAACCTACTATACAAGACAGTATTCTCAGAGACCATTTACCATGTTGAGATGTCATTAAAAAGCTGCTGTCAAATTCAGGGGCACTTTCTGACCAGGTCTGTAGTGAGAAGAACACCCATAATGAATGGGTGGCACATAGAGGGAAGGAGGAGCAGGTTTGTTTATGGATACAGTCTAAGAAAGCTCTTGTTTGGGGGACAAGGGTTCACGGTGAGCAGAGGGTAATTATGCTCCATCCGGTGGCTTCGGGTTGCTTCACAAAGCCTGACACAGGAGGGCAGGCGTGCCAGGCGAACAGGGGGTGAGAGAGAGGCAGGAACAAACGGTGGTGACAGTGATATTATGGTGCTTGCAAATACACACGCACACACACATTGCATAAACACACCATCCGCGTAACTGGCATGTGCCCCAGGAAGGCAGAGATGCCAGGGAGAGAGGAAGCAGCAGAGAGTTAATTAGGGCTTGGATACACACTCTTAGGGCTCTCACACCTCACTCACCTCCAGCCTGCTTCCTTCCTGTCATTGTTCCCTGCAGTTCAGCCACGGAGACACACACAACAAGATGGCCCCCCAAATAGCTGCTCCCTCTATGACAAGTTTAACTCAGTAGTGTTGGAAGCACCGTGTGTCTGTGTGTGTGCTTGACTGGGTTGCGTGTTCACTTCTAGTTGTACATTTAACCATTTTTACTCGAAGAGCCAAAAAAAACCACGGGACTCCAGCTGTTTATTTACTCATTATCCAATTATCACTCTCACGGCTGCACTGCTTGGAACAGTGAAACTTTCCTGTGAGAACAGAAGTGCAGATCATGCTACATGTTGAGCACACACTCGCCCCAGTTGACAGCAAATAGATGTGACACATAAGGTAAGAGTTGTGCTGCGTTATGTCGGGAGACAATATGACAGATTTTGGACTGTAAGCCCACAGTGAGATGCAATTCTCAGAGTACTGAATTTACCATATCTATTCCAAATTTGTATAGTGTGTGCAGTGTGGGAGTGTGGGATAAAGTATGGAGATGATCTCTGTAACCCTGTCTCCTACAAAGTGCCCTATATGCAGGCAGTGTTTTGTCTAATGTGTTGCAAAGTTATGCATTTCTGTAAATACATTGCACATTGCAATAATCACTAATGTAATAGTTTCCTGTGATAATTTTTTTTTACTGTCTGCAGGCTTTGATACTTGCATCACTTTGAATTTATTGTGCGAAAAGAAAAGAAAGCGATGGTGAAATGTCACTTTTGCCGAGGTCCAAAACAACCACCCATTGTTACCAATATGACATCAAAACACCTGAAAAGCAACTTGCTAACACAAAGGTAATGGCTAAAGAACCCCAGGCCAAGAGTAACGCTCAGTCGGAGAGACTGCAGACCACAGCCAAGCTTGAGTTCAACAAGTGACACTCATAAATGAAGAACTCTTGTCATAGTACACAGATTTTCACAAACCTTCCAGATCACTTTGTTTTAACGGTAAAGGGGAAATATCTTATATAGGTTCTCCTTATTAAGGCAGTGTTAAGGTTTCATCCTGTACTGTACTTTTGTAACTGAAAAAGCCTTCAGGTTACACCTTTTTTCTCAAAAAGATTATCTTCTTTCTTAAATAAAGTTGATTATTTGTATCAAAAATTAAAAAATATAATTCAAAGTAGAGTAATGGATTACTTTGTTTTAAATATAGATGAGTGAAGTAATGCATTACTTTCTTTTAAAAAAAAACTCAAAAGTGATGTGAAAAAGCTTTTTTCCTTGTTTTTTGTGATGCAGCCCAGCAGTGTATAACGGATCATTTTCATTTCCAAACACATTTTGAAAGAGGTGTAATTGCTGCCTGTTTTCCTTATCATATATTCACATGCCATATGCTTATACCAAACAGTTATTTGTAGCTGTAATCTTTTCCTTTAGCTCTCCATTTTCACTATCAAATGATTCCATGAACACAACTGCATTAAACCCTTTTTATATAAGAATGCTCAAAATATGCACCGAGAACCAAATCAAGTAAATTCCGTTGTTGAATTGGTCACTTATAGGTGTAGTAATCTCTACCTGGAATTACTCATCTACAACTAACTCGTTTTAATTCAACTGTAAAATGACTATATACAGTATAAGTTCCAAAGAGGAACAACAAAGGCTCATTACTTGTACACTACTCCCTGCTAGGACTCCCACAGAGCAATATGCTGTCTTGTACTGATGCCAAAATGGCCAGTGTGCAACTAAGCAGCAGACGGTGATGATGCAAAACGATAGTCATTAAAGCCGGGGTTTGCAATGTGTTGTTTGGAATCATGAGATAAAACATTTTAGCATGTTTTAATCCAAGTGGTTGCAGAGGCTTGACTCGTGCACCTACTCTAGGGTTTAAAAAAACATAGCATGTGAAAGGAGACTCCAAGGTCTTGACTATCCGGTGAGACTAGACAGATGTTATAAGATATAATATCGCTTGTAATTATTTCACGAACTGATATGAGACTGCATTGGACCTGCAAGAGAAGCAATTCTGGCACTACTGCTTTTTAATATTATAATAATATCATAATAATATTCTGATTTGTAATATTCCTGCATTCCTGTGCATCGACTTTGGGAAGTCTAATTGTGTCATATCAGATAAAGCCGGGAGACGACTTGTAATAATCAGTTTGAGAAGTCTCAATTTCAGTACTAATCTCATCTTTTAGAGGAACTAGCATCTGCCTCTGTTCAGTTGGTTTTAGTTCTGAAAAAGATGGGAGACTTCCTGTCATCACAACAGTCCTGAAACAGATGGTGAGTGGAACCTCACTAACCCACACCCCACAGGAATTACAGTCAAGTGTTCAGATGGCTGGCATGCATGTAATACTGGGCAATTTTGTTTTCAAATATGGCAATTTGACGCATTTTCATGGAGTGAAGAACATTTGTTCTCTTTTTACATGGTCATTCTTTTATTCCTTGTCCCTGTGCAGAAGGTAACTAATGTAAACAGCTGGCTTTCCGATTAAAGACTCTATTTTAGCTAATCAAGAATACAGTACAGTGTAACACAAAGCTTTATTTTCTACAGATAAGAGAGGTGATTATTATGTCAAGAGAGTTGATGTTTTCAGCTAATTTGACTCCCAACCTGAGCATGGTGTAATTATTGACAGATTTCAGGTGTTGCCTGTAACACCGCCGGCATTCCATCTGTCTTCTCCGAGAATTTCCCTAATTGGCAAAACTCAATATTTAACTCCGTCTGCCTCTAAGTGCAACAAAACGCGCCGAGCTAGAAATTCAGCTCTCCTTTTACAAACTAAATGTGTTTACGATCTAAAAAAGTCGAAAGTGATGCAGAATCCTTGCTGCTTGTGTGATGTCACGCGAACGTGCGTTTGCACTGATTGAGGAACATACAGGCTGGCTCTTTGGCAGATGTACAGAACATCATGTATAATATATGTGTACTCGTTCAGCTATGCACAAAAGCCAGATGTTCTTTCTATCAACGGGTCCCCGCGCCGTTAACATGTCGGAACGCGGCGGCGAAAACCAAACAACAACAAACAAGTGTTTTCTGTTACCAACAGCAGCCATTTTGGAACAAATAACAAAAATGACTTTTTGGAGCTCTCGACAGCAGGAGGCCTAAAAGTTGTGTTTTTTCATACAACTTCAGGTATTTTTTTTTTCATTGTGTCTATCTGTCTTTCTTTCTGGATCAGGTTAATGAGGGAGGTTTTTTTTCTTCTTGTTTTGTATCGCATTTGAGGTTTGCAGGAGGCTCTTGGAGTGTGGTTTTGGCAGGGTGACAGGGAGCTCTCCCAGGGCAAAACAAACAGCTGTGGCATATGGGTAGGACGAACACCGCGGCACCACGTCTGAGACGCACGCGGGAGGGGATGAGGGGCGTCGTGGGAATGTGAAACGTAACCTGTCTGTGTTTAATGGCCTGGTCAGTCACGTTCTCGCAAATGGTAGCAGGAGCAGCAGCAGAAGCCCCGCTCGGCATTCATTAGGCCTGAGCCTCGCAGAGGCCTGAGCTGTGCCCCGCGATGAAAGCCCTGGTGTCAGGCGTGAGCTCTGATGCCACGGCGAGGGAGCGCGCTGGAGGAAGAGGCGGAGGAGGACGCGTGAGGGGGAGGGGGCCCTGCTCTGCAAAGACCCACCCCTGGGTATCTATCACACACAGCCATCACTCGGGAGCAGAGTAGACCTGATAAATAAATCAACTTAGAGGCCCAGTGAGGTTTCAGGGTCTATTCCTCTTTATGAGTACAGCAGGGTGAGAGATGGAAAGAGGGAGAGGGAGAAAAAAAACTTTGACTTCTTCACGCCTTGGTCCCAGTAGGCATAAGGACCAAAGACACCAACTCTGTGATTCTTTCAAAAATTAAATATATTCACTTATCTGAAAGGCCCAGGCTCAAGATCCTCATCTTTTTCTTTAACATCCGAGATAAAAGTGTGAGGACTTTCCCATTGGCTTTCAATCGGCAGCTCTTTGAAAACTCATACTTAATGATTTGAAGGTCTTTTAGAACTTACTTTGGGACAACAATTTCTGAACTGTCCCTTTTATGTGGAGATGAGTAGAAAAAGGCCTGTATGAAAACATCAGGGAGCTTCAAATTACCCCAACTTTAGAAAGAACATTGGTTATCAGGGCTTAATTGAGCACGACTGACTTTACTCCAAAAGCCCCTCTTTATTTTTAATCCACTCCCCAACGTTTTATTTGTGCTGTTATTTATTTATTACAGACAAAAGTAGAAGACGTCTTGGATTTAGTCGAGTTTCTTGGCAGTAACTTTACAGACGGGTGGGGGGACAGTGTGTTTACGGGTTTTAAGGCGCGTTCGCAACAATGCTGCAGTGATTTCACCACTGAGGTGAACGAGCAAAGAAAAGTGCAGACGAGGGTTTAACCTTTCCAACCCGACGGCTGCGTTTCATCTTCAGAGCTTCGAATTAAATGCTCGAGAGCTGGATTTTGATATTTGTCCCCATCAAAACACCCCAAGGAACAAAACAAAACAAAGATTGGGTTGAGAGGAGGAGGTGGAGGTGTGTGAGGAGGGTGCGGATGGGAGGAGGGTGGCAAAAGTACAATCCTGATATTCCCCATGCACTCTGTCTCAGTTAGAAACTTAATGGTTGTGTTTACCTTCTCCCCCTGAATGTTTTCTCTCAAGGCTCTCCTTTAACATACTGTATTTGACTCTAGGAAACATTTCATTCGATCTTATTTTCCTATTGCTTCCTCATTCTGTTTGTTCTCTGCTGCTGTTAAGTTTGCTGCAGTTTGGCAAGTGTTACATAGGCTGAATGGGAGACGTGTCTTTAGGCACATTTCTCCCTGACAGAGGCTGCTGTATGAGAGGGGTGACAGCGTCGGCGGGAAATTCTTTCTTCCTTTGTGGTTCAGATAAGTAAGCATGCACAACACCCCTGTGATTAAAATCTCCTTCTGATATTTCTATCAAGATTTCTATTAGGAGACAGACAGGAGGGAAAGAGGCTGCCAAAACAGCATGCAGACGAGACAAGCATATACATCCTGAGAGTGAAATCCCATTCAAGAGAGAGCGGAGGGTATTTAAAATATTTAAGCCAAACTCTTTGGCTTTTTTTCAGCTGTTTATTGTTTGTTGATTGCTGGCATCAGAATGCATTTGCGAGCAGGGCTCCCAAACCTGGAGCGGCACATCTCGTGCAAAAGCGCGGACTCGAGGAGAACGGGACAAATTTGACATATGAGGGACGGATCCCTGCCACGCGCTCGCTGACAGTGCCGCATTTCAGCCTGTTTACAGCACTTCACAGGCAGAGAGCAACAGTCACCTGTCAGCTCCTAAAGTATCTGGTAATTGTGTTTCCACCATACAATTATGTACGGTGAGCCCACAAACAGCAGCCAGCTTTAGTTTTGCTTCCTTGTTTCATATTTTCACCCATGTCTGAGACAAAAGAGTCATTTACATTTCCTTGGGCGAGTGCTCTCTATCACCCTCCCCCCCTTTTCTCTCTCATGCTCGCTCTCTCTGTCTCTCACTAACAAAAGCTTATTTAACCCAAGGTTAGATTACAACAGTGAGGTGATTGCCTGGCCCTCTTCCAGCTCTCCATTATCAGAGGGGCCACCACCTAATCTGGAGGAGCAGCTCTTCATTAATGTATTATTAACAAGCCCGTTACAGTGTAATGCAGGAAAAGGCCCTCCACTGGGGATAGTCCTAATGGGGAGGGCAAGAGTGCGACTGGCGAAGCAGATTACAGCGAAAGGCCAAGGAATTGGGCTGAGAGGGGACCGATGAGGCCTGCCCCTCATCATCCTCCATAATGGATCACAAGGAGTCATCTTACCAATTAGTCTAATTGAGTATTTGGAATGTTAAAGACAACAGGGCTTAATTGAAAGACACTCTTCGACCCCCGCAGCGATGATGTTGTAAACAATCTCATCCGCACGCATGTGGCGATGAGATGACGAGTGTCAAATCGCTGAATCATTTAATATCGATGACATCGAAACTGATGCGTACGAGAAACTGTTGTGTTAGAAGCACACGGAACCAATATTACACTTAATGCCTTCATAATAAGTCATACTTTAAACTTGATCATGAGCAAGATGTTTAATGTTTAGTGTATTATTTGAAGTAATCTAATGATTGAATTTGTAAAAATCATTTTAGCATCAGTGAACTTCATTGCTTCCCACTTTTGACATTTGAAACTTGTCTGTTTTGTTTAGTCTTCTGTGATTAAAAAAAATAAAAAATTGCCCTTGAGTTTCCAGACATACAAAGACATTTACAGATAGTTTGTGGTAATTGTAGCTCATAAACAACTTTGATAATACTGGCACACAGCGGAGATTTCTTAGACCGGTATTACCTGCAGGCAGGTGATTTTGTACAGTAATGATTACAGTTGAATACGGTAAATAGTGGCATCTCCAAGAAGAAAAAACACATTAACAGGCTTTTATACAATGCTATGGTATGAGATTTTTAGGTAATAAAAGCTCAGTTACACTTTGTTGTTTAAATCTGCCTATAACTGGTAACCTGTGAAAAATTGCATTGTATAAAGCCCAATGGTTTAGTTAGTACTCAGTCAACATAAAGAAATTCATTTCTGCCAAATACCAAGATGTTTTAAATGGACATATTTATTTGAATCAACTTGAATTTCGATTTTGATATTTGTGGCTGAGTAATCTGTGCTTTGTGTTGGGTTTTGCTAGAAATAGGCCGTGACTGTGAGTCCTGTAGAGATTTTGCAATTGATCCCATCTGGTCAGCGTTCATCTTCAGAGGACTTATTGAAATGTTGAGTACAGCAGCGTTCCCAGTGTAAGTCCGTGAATATTGACAAATGCTGATATTTTGTCATGATACGAGAAAAATTGAAAACTGGGATAAAAATTTCAGGGGAGAAAGAATAATGACCTATAAAATTAGTTATACAGTTGGAACATTCGATTTTTAATTTTTTTTTACAGTAAATAAAATTCTAATTTAATAGTAAAGATTAAAGCAAATAATGAGCAATTCATCCTTTTGTTGTTGAAGCAAATAATAGTTAATAGAAAATTAGTCACCCTAATCCTGGCTTAAACTACTGTTCATGTCATGTGACTACCAAAAACATTGCAAACTACATCTACAGATTCCTTCTGCCTTTAAGCATGTTACTCCCTCCATTCTTCACACTCCCTCTCTCCTGTCTAATTGACTTCATGCCTGTTCATGAATAGGATCCTGGTTTCCACCTGCTCTGCCTCTATTCACAGCGTAACACCAAATTCTCCTGTGCTCTCACTCTATTAACAGGGATCATACCCAAGTTCAGTTCCCTGCTATTATTGCAGGAGATGCTAAAATCTCATTTTCAACTCAATTTAACCTGGTCCATCTCAGGGGGAATGGAAAAGTTCTCCCTCTGCCTTAATTATGAGCATAGAGCTCAGCAGTTCTCGTTTTGAATAGTTTTTGGCAGTCAGAAAACAACAATCATCGTCCTGGTCGTACACCTAATATACTGTATGTTTGCTGCCAATTTTACATGAGAAAATTAACCAAAGGACGTTATATTCTAATATACTTTGTATCCATATAAGTGTGATAATTGGTGCAAGTGTTATAAATGGTATCCTTTTTTGTGACTTTCCATTAACCATTCCTGGTCTTTTTCAGCTAGGTGCCCCAATTAGAGTTAATAATTCAGCGATCTTTATGCAGTTAGTTCGAGTGACCTAGATAGCAGTTTTTTTTAATGAAGTAGTCTCTTGTTTTATATTCCACTTGCTTGCATTGAGATACCTATTACCTGGCTTCACTGTGTCACAGCCAGCTTTCACCCAGACTCCCTGAAATGTAAACTCCCCAATAAATTGACTCTGGAGGTTCAGTGTCTGTGCCTATCAGACAAGATTGTCAGATAATGTCATTCAGTGCTGCTGCTGCTGCTCAGTATAGATATATATGTGGGGATGAGTGTTGGCTCTGGCACCTTCTCGTTCTGTGTTCTCCGAAAGAATTTGGCTGCTCCTTGATTCGATCGCCACTATGGATATTCATGCGCCTTAGCGGGCGACAGGTTTAATTCACATGCAGCATCGTGAGATAGAGGGTTCCCTCTAACAAGAGTAAGAGGTGACGTTTATGTGGCATCCTTGAGGAGGTTGTCTGTAGCTGTTGCTTTGAGCTCCCCTCAAGCAGATACACAGATCCTTAGCAGAAACAGTCTGGCTCAGTGTCTAATGGTACACCAATACCAGGTTCAGCGTGATACCAAGGCTCCTGTCTGCGCTACTTCCTCCCAGCTATTGAGCACTGTTACCGGGCCATCTGTGACTAAGTGCTGTGCAGTTACCCCAGTTTTTGAGCGTTACCCCCAGCACATCTATGATCTTAATGAACCCACAAGCTTTTTACTGTCAATCAATAATTGAACAGCCACTGAAGGAGCTTTTTCCACAGCTATTTGAAGGGGCACAAGGGTAGCTGACTTTACCCAGCAATTTAAAATGCGCGTCGCAAAGCTTTGGCAGACTGAATACATCTGCTGCTTCCTCTGAGGAGGATGCAAGAGCAAACGTTCCTGTTTTATTCTACAGGGTAGTATTTTTTGCTTTTGGGAGGGGATATATATTATATTGAGCGTAATGAAAAAATCCATTTTGAGCAGCACATAGAACACAAACACGGTGAATTCATGGTCTCAGCCGTTTTTCTCCAATCTTCATTTTCACCTCATTCGCACCTATAGGGATGCATCTGACTACTATTAACAACAGATCATAGGCCAGCACTGCACACCACGAGAGGTAACACCTTCAAGCATCTGTCAAGTCAGGCATGATGTCTATTAACATCTCACTGTGATTGAAGCTAACACTAAACTCAGTTCATTCAGTGGCATTACAGGCCCACTCTGCAGTCCATTTTACACAGTAATTAAACAAAGACAAATATTCAAATATTAATTACCCCATTATCAAGTCTTAACACTGAGTTTGTGGTTATTTTGAGGTCAAAGTGAAGAATACAGGGTGTACACCCTAAAGCACATTCACAAAATACAGCAACATGTGAAAACACTTTGCAAATAAAGGAACATAACAACAAAAAGGAAGAAAAAAAAAATCAAGAAACATGCTGCAAATGCTAAAACACGGATCCAGATCTAAATAAATACGGACAACGAAGGCTAATTCAGAGCTATGCTGTACAGCAAATACAGAAAGCACAACCAAGAAGGTGCAACAACATTCAGTAAAGTACAACAGAGACAGAGTGTGACATTTGCTAGTATAAGATGCTAGATTTTTTTTTTAATTGCTACCAGAGGGTCATTTATTTATGATTATTTTAGCCAAGACATATTTAATCACAATGTTATTTATATAGCTTTCTGAATTATCTGCATCCTACTGACTTAACTACAGTTTGTTTACCTTGTAATAGTCCAGGCTACCACACTGCAGCTTTTAGACATTTTTCGCTTTTCTCAGTAGCAGAGTGAATTCACAAGGAGGCACCTTCACCCAAATCAAAGACAATTTAGAGCCATGGATTGTTCTCCCTTCCAGTGTGGGTGGATCTTAGAGGCGCTCTGTCTCTATACTAAAAACACGAAAAATATAGCAACATGCACAAAAAGACAGCGCTAAATACACTTGGGAGTTGTTGCTAAGTTCATGAAGGTGGTTGTTGCATCATGATGTAACACATGTTAGCTAGTACAAGGCCGTATACACGTGCTGTGCACCCCGATGTGTAACAAACATCATGAACAATATATAAGTTAATGAAAATCTCAAACGTGAACTTGCTCGCTTACAATCACTGACTAGCAGACAACTGCACCATAAGCACTTGTGTTTTCTGTATTGATTCATTTTGTACTTATTGTCATTGCAGCACTTGCTTTTCTTCTAAATCCAACTCGTTTTGGAATTACTGAAAATGCTACGAGTTCTTTTCGGCCACCGTACACACAAGATACCCAGTTTGTGCTGTCTTGCAGCATCATACTGAAATTATCTGCTTTTAAATACTTTAGGGAGATAACATGACTTCCAGCCACCTATTTATTCATATTTATTTGACTGAAAGGAGGCTTGAATTCAACAGCACCAGTGAGTGCTTGTGAAACTCGTACTATCAGCTGGCAGTTTTCTTGGGTTGCTTTTAGTTGGAAGGTTAAGCAGCTGAGCGCTGAGTTTTTCTTCCTGTAGTGTTCCCCACATGGGCGGCAGGGGAATACCAGAGGAAGTATGTCCCTTGGTTCTCTTAGCCCTCTTTATCCTGAGACTTCCACAAAATAGACCTTAAACCACTTTAGCTCTGCTTTATGGTATCATCATTGAGTCACTTGTGACATGTAGATGCACAGGGTACTGGAGATCTACAGATTCATCCATTATTTATGGATTGTGTCGCAAGGATATAAATGCTGCTATCTCATTGTGGGGTACTTGGCCTTTCGAACCCTCGCTTGCAGACTGCGTCATCTATTCACACACAGTGATGCTGAGCTTTTCATTCTACTAGTGCTCATGTGGAGAGTATTGCATCTGGCAGGGGAGCTGGTCCAGACTGGACCTGAGCTGTTTGTTATGTGAATTTCCATTTTTGCATTATTTTATGAAGACTTGAAGAGTGCAAGCAAACAACTTTCAGATCCGCCTGAGGCCAGCCCTAAGAAGTGAAAAAAGCCATGTCCTGCATTCCTCTGGGAGCCACAAATCCTTCTCCACACAAACTTCCCCTTAATTAGTTGGACTGTGCGTAATGGGAAAACATTAGTATTATTATGAGGGGAAAGGGAGTTTGAGTGACAAGGTCCTGCTCTTGACTTTTGTTGAATTAAAAGAGGATGGCTATCGAAGGTTTGGTATATTAAAACGACCATTTGCATATTTGCAGCTATATTAAAAGGGATTAGCTGCAGCCAGTGAAGCACAACAAACAGAGGGAAGAGGACGGCATGGTTTAATATCACAAATGACACCCAGGGAGTTACCCCCCAGCTCCTACCCTGATTACAGCTTCTTAATTAGGACAGCTTCTCAACTCTCACACATTTTCTTCCCCTGCTCCGCCATGTACAGCACGAGTTTAGTCCCAGATTCAATATTTACCCTGCACTCCTCTACTTGTACCAGGAGTTTTTACCAGGGATAGAGGGGTGAGTTGGGGGTAATATTAATCATGAAATCTGCTTCTCGTATGCAGGTGCAAACCAATTAGCAGACTGGCATTTAAAGGACTTTGACTGATATTTCGTCACAGATGAAATCAGTCATGTCTAAATGCCTCTCGCGCAAGTTTTCATATACTCGTCTCAAGTGTTGCGTTATCGGCAGCTGCGTGTCAGCAGGTTCAGCTGCTGGCTTCCTCTAACACCATACATTTGCACACATGTGCTGTACACATTCTGTGGCACAGTAACAAATTCATTAATGTTTCCTGGCTGGATCGACTGTAAATCACTCTGCAGATAGATTCAGGTAATACATGTGATTATGAACACATACCACATGTGTTTTGATGTTATAATACTTTTTACTAATTAAGTAGCAGCACTGATAGAATATAATGAGCAGATTAAGTTATGGACAATTCTATGTTTTAGCAAATATAGTTATTTTACTCCACAAGGTTTTTTTTTTTCAGTTTAAGATTTACATACAAAATCTAGTTAGTTATATATAATTCTTATAAAACTAGTCATTTACCACCAGTTGAAAAGAAAACATACATTGTGTGTTGATCAGTTGGTAAGGGTAACAGTTCTTCTAGGTGTTCAATAACATCAGCATCCAGGTATTAATGAAAAAGACAAAGTTGAGCAGAGTTAGCAATAAGGTAGCTAGCTAACTGACAATTAAAGATCACATTCTTCAGCGCGTGTGGTATTTCTGTTTTAAAAAGTTAAAGCATGGTTAAAACAAAATGCCAGTGAGGTATTCAGAAACTGGTGGCTTAGATGAACTGATAAGTTATTTGGTGTATAAGAAAGAGTCAAACCAAGGCTAGCTAGCTATGGTTAGGCTAATTTAAAAACAGGAACAACAATGGCTGTTGTTGTTGAGAAGATTCTGGTGAGGTTTAAATTAATTTCAATAAAAGTACACATTGAACATTAATAAGTAATATATAGGCCTAGAGAATGTGACTGCCTGATTGAGAAAAGTGCCATTGAAAGAAAATCGGCAAAACTACAACCAATCTTTAATGTATTTGAGATGATACCAAAGATGGCATCCGAAACTGGAGGTTAGTGATTAATATACTTCTGAGTGTTTGGAATTATTTGCTACTAAAAGTTATGTTTCCAAGTTTAAAGTTATTGTGTTAGCGGGCCTGGCTGTGATTAATTTCTGAAGCATTAAACTGTTGGTGTCGAGGCACCACAGGCCAGAGTGTGCAAGATTCCTAAAACAAAGAGTGCCAGAAAAATTAATAGATAATATACGATATATATTTTATAATAAAAGACAGACAAGGCAACAGTCTCAAGTAAGGCCAAGGACCAAGAAAACAGTCATCATTTAACATCAACATGGCTCAGCAATAACGGTAATACCATATCTCTCAAAGTGACTGTTCATAGAGAGTATTTTCACCTCTGTTTTATTTAAGTGCATTACAATTTTACACTTAGATAAATGAAGTTAAACTTTTTCCACTTGTGGTTGCAAATTATAATTACAAGACAACAAAAATTTGCTAATTTGTAATTAACTTGGCTGTCTATTTAACTGTAGCAAATGCCCCACACAGATCTTTGACTGTTGCTTAAATCCTATTTAACCCTCCACACAAACTCACTTTTGAATAATCTATAAGATTGCACTTACACTTCAACTTGCTTTGTGAAGCCTTTTAATGCATTCCTCATTTTCCTGTACCTCAGCGTAGAAACACTCAAAACTAACACTTGCAGACGGCATTATAAATCTCAGACTTCAATATTAAAGATGTTGTTATCCTCACTTTCTGTTGAGCATTTGGAATCACAGAGGGGGCCGCTGACCTGCAAAGAATCAACTTGAACCACTTTTTTTTTTTTTCTTTCAGTCACCATGGAGGCCTAGGGGGGGTTAAAGGTCAACTGTCACAGAAGCCACAGAGGATCCTCTTGGGTGAAGATCCTTGAGACTTTTCCCTTAAACCAGGACACCATGGCCAGGTTTCACAGGTCTGCCCTGCAGCTGCCCCGGGGCTTGAATACATCTTTGTGTTTATAGGATGGTGCTCTACCACTAGCCACAACCCCGCCCCCCACCCCCACCCCAACCATTTCCCAAGTCAATGTTACTCTTGATGTTAATGTTTAAGTGGGCTTACTACTTTTCAACCACAACATCTGGTGAGTTGAAACTCATACTACAGGCAGTGTGACTGCTGGCAAGTTTTGTTGACATTAACTTTACTGAAGAAAGTAATAAAAAATACTTTTTGTCAAGATTTGATGCACTTAATAATGCAAGGCAACAGACTAACTGTTTGACTTGATACAGTAATAGTAGGCCACATCAAGAGATAAATGAGATTTTGCTCATTTGCATGTCATTCAGTGTCGGTAAAGCGTATAGTAAGCACTGATTGGGAATCCACTCAGCCAGAACTAAACTGTGTTTGCTCTATCCACAGTGGAAGGGGGAAAAAAATCATATTAGCAAAAATAAATGTTGGTGGGTTGTTAGAGAGTCTGATTATGTGTGTCTCAGGCAAATTGGCGGTAATGAGTCAAGAGACTGCACTCGTTCACATACATTAAAACAGCGATCATTAGGAAATTAGGGCCTAGATTAATCCTGTTAATGACACACTGGTGCTCATGGGAAAAAAGACGGCCCCAGATGTCGAGATGCGGCGCCGTGATGAAGCATCAACTGCGTGCGATGGCTCCTGCTCTAGCCCCCCCTTCCCTATTTCTCTCTGCCTGACGGTAACGTGGGGCTGCTCCTGCACAGTGCCGCCACTTGAAATGCAAACGAGGGGGGGGGGGCCGTAGCCGACTGCTAATGAGAGCAGATCCCAGTGATGAGGAGCAGGAG
>VUQR01009850.1:32286-50405 GCA_015108515.1 Hemichromis elongatus | reverse complement strand
TGATGACCCTTGGCATGCTGTGGCACCTGGGACCTCCCCTAGCACAAGGGAGGCTGATGAAAATTAGCCCATTCACATTTCAAACAGAATTGGGCCTGGCCCCTGATCACAGTGCTGGGGCCCCCCTCACGGTCCTGCAGAGAGAACACGCACCACCAAAAAAGATCTCCACCCGGCCAGAGCCTCTCCCCTGGCGATCATTGCGGGAACACATGGTGACATGACTGTGGGACGCGAGGGGTCTGGATGTACTCCGGCTGTTATTCCCTGTTAAAAGATTTAAACCATCGGGGTATGATAGGTCCCTTTGATGTTTGCTAAGCATAGAGCTAGGGAACAAGGAGGAAGGAGAAAGGGGGAGAGAGGTGGGGTGAGGTACAGTGGTGATGGTAGCAGTGATGCGGGGCAGAGGCTTGTTACTAGAAGGCAATCATCTTTGTGGAGCCACACCAGAGGAGGGAGGAGACGCGCAGAATCTCTGTTTCAACGCTGCTACGCCGACAAAGGGAAGATAAAAGACAGAGGTTGAAGCCGAGGCCAAGACCCACTGTGAAGCCAAGATTACTGCCAGCACAAAGTTTTGGCACTTCTACCACTACAGCAACTTTTACGTTCCTAATTGCCCCAATTTGGCTCTTGTATAGAAGTGGGAAAGGGTAGCAGACATCACAGTCATAGTGATATTTTTTTAAACTACAGGAAGAGTTCTCATTGGCTCTTCAGATCAGTATCAATTTCAGGTATGTACATTTAAAATAAACTGTCACAGCCGTGTTGTTCTTGATTGTGTTGGGGGGGGGAAAAACAAACAAATTCAAAGGGACTAATTATTCAACAGGTTGTAAACAAACATTTAGATTAGTCTAGTTTATTTGGAAAAGAAAAAAAAAGGTAAAACGCAGATTTATTAGTAACATTTTTGCGCACCTCACAATTTAAAGCAAAATGTATTGCTATAAGTAAATGTTTTGAAAGCTCAGGGGAGTTTTTGGCTTTCTGTTTGCGAACTTTTGTTGACAGTAGAGCTCCAGCTTTGCAGTTATGCTTTCATTTTTATTCTTACTCAATAAGTTAAAAGTCTGCAGGCTTAGGGTACACTATATGTCTTATCACAGTGTGCCTTGTTTATCTTTTTTAAATAAATACAGTTTTCATAATTTTTGTGGTTTTAAATAACATTTTCACATCCTAGATCTCGGCAGGTTAATATAATATAATCATAACCCAATCATAAGCCTGGTTTCAGCAGAAAAATCATTAAAATTAGTGCACAACTGCAGGCATCTAAAAGTGATTGTTGAAAGAGCTGAGTTTATAAGCATGTACAGCTGAGTTCAGCTTTTCTATAAGTAAGAGCTAGAATCAGAATGTGCTTCAGGTTTAGAAGAGGGTGGGTTAAAAAAAAAAAAAAATCTCCCCCACCAACACATCTAAGGCTGAATTATTCACACGGTGCATCTTGTTTAACTTGTGTATGAACAGAAATGTCAAAACATTCATCTGTGGAGTGTTCATGGTCAGGCTAGTGCTGTAGTTAAGCTAAACATGTCATGACTTCAAAATGCATGTACGTGACACATATAGAGGTAGTATTTTCATCTTAATCCCACGTATAGAAAATACCCATATATTCTGAACATAGTCAAAACTGATGATCCATGTTGATGATTGGCCATATTATCCAAATCATTCTAATTACGCAGCAAACCAGGAAGAAAGGATTTTGTTAGTGTTATCGTCTTTGTCATTCGATGTTCAGGTTTGTCAAAATGTATTCCACGTATGTAACGTTTTTTTTAAAATGCTGGTTAAAAAAAATAAATAAATGCCATTTTGCATCTATTAAAAGTTGGTTTGTCAAGGTAGCGACCATTAAAGGGCTTAAAATGGAAAAGAAGAAGAGGATACAGGGAGATATAGCTGGTGGAAGAGCAGTATATTAACAAAAAATGTAAATGTGATGAAAATATGGAAATTTTGGAGGTTTCTTGTTTTGGTCCGCTTGTTTCGGTCTACCAGGTGTAACAGATTACAAGAAATCCATATATACATGCATACACTTACATACAAATGCATATGAAAATGTATATGTATACATATATACATGCCCATATTTATGCTGCAGACCTACCATATCTATCAGCTAAGGGTCCTTAAATGTAACATGAACCCTGGTTACAGGTCATTGGAAATTAATTCTTAATGATACTAATCATCAAAGACTATGTGTTTGTCATCTGATCTTTAGCTTAACAGCCAATTAATCACTGATACATTTATATCAGTAGGAGAACTTTACTCTCTGATGAATGAGTAGATCATAATTATTGGAGCCTTACATTTGTCCTGTGTGTATGCCAGCATGCGGTTGCATCCCCCTTCCCTTCAACGTTTGGGAGACAGATGGAAGACGGTCTCAGCAAAGGGAATACTAAAGATCTGAAAGCGTTTTAGGAACAATTAAAATCTTTGATGGTTTAATCTGTTCACATCAAAAGCACCAATCCCTCTGTTTGATTTTCTTTTGATGACACAGTCTAAAACTGATTAAGCCAACAGTTAGCAAACACTTATGTCAACCACAGACTGAGAAGAGAAATGCTATACGGTATACAACCGTGGGGCAAACTAAACCATGTTGTAATCCAGGGGGGAAAAAAGATAATTTAATAGACAATAGATGCTAAAAACTAGAATTTCTTTAGCAGTTGCCAGGTAGAAACTCAACTTAAAGTACAGCAACTTGGACTTAAAGTGATGTAAGTGTTTACTTTTTTTTTTATGGATGCATGGATGATCCTTCGGTTAAATGTTTTGCTTCACCGGACGGGAGGAAGAATTTTTAATCTTCACAACATCAGAGGACAGGAGTCTTATCAAACTGCCTAAGAAGCATTATTCTGACCTATTTCATTGCTGTCTTTGTGCATGTTCATTAGACAGTTAATCACAGGAGGGAGTACTTCATAGGCAAAGGGATTAGTTGAGTCAGGGAGGCTTTTTGACTTTCTGACAGCGCTCCACCGGGTCACACCTCCTCACTTTCCTCCAGAAACTTAGCCTCGTTTGTTCCCGTGATACCCTCTCAATTTGACATTCTCCAGTAAGTAATTTTCTTATTTCTAAATGAGCAAAGCAGTCAGTCGATGCAAAATGTGTCATTTTCTTCATGCGTGGACGGTTTAATGAAGATGTCGGTTTCATTGCAGTCATTGTCTGCTTTTTTCCCTACAGTAAGAATTGTCAAACCAAAAGTGTTTTCACAGCTATTGTTTTGAATATTTACTTTTCATAAAACATGTCTTATCCTTTGTAATTTACACATTCTTTAGTTGAAGTCAAATCCGATTCCTGCTTGGCTGCGTCAGATGACCTCAGACTACTGAGATTTGCACTTGTGCATTGCATGTGGTATGTTTACATTTGTCTAAAAGCAGTGTAAATTGAATTCTGCTGTATGTTCCCGACACCGACTACAAGTGTAAAGTGGTGTGTACAGAGATGTACATACCACTCCTCAGGGGCCCAACCCTCCCTCATTGTTCCATCAAGGCTCAGGATGATGGCTCTGAGAGCGGGAGGAAAATAATCAATAACTCACATGGCATCCTGCATCCAGGAAGACTCTGCTGTAAATTAACTTGACAACGGGGATGAAAAAGGAGAGAAAGCTCCTCTGGATATCTGTTTGTCTGCTCTCTTCCTCAGAAGCGGCGGGGAAAGAACTACCAAACGGGGAGCAATTGAATGCAAAGTGCTCGTTTTCTCGCCGACTTTTCTGCAAGCGCAGCCTACCCCCCGACCCCTTGAGGCGAGACCAGCAGAAACCCGCATCAGATCAGAAGGTGACATATCAAAAACCATGTCACAAAAAAAAGTCAGTAATGGTTGCCAAAGATGTGGCAGCAGTTCTAGTTTTCCACTGGGCTCTTTCTATTGCTCCCCTGTCTATTGGGGTTGTATGGTATCAGAGGGAAACGCACTCTCAGGCCTGCCATGTAGAAGCGGGATTTGATCTTGATGGCTTTGTGACAGTTTGGGATGAGGGATAGCGGTTAGTGCTGAACAAGAGACTCTGAGCTGATCAATGGGACTTTTCAGACAGGCCTATGTGCAGTGAAGTTATGGGATGGTACCTCTGTGCTGCTAGAAAGCTCCCTTTTCCACTTTCTCACTTGTTAATAACCACTCTATCTCTCTTCCTTCAGTTTTTAAGAGCACAAGAAGGCAACATACACAAGCAGCAGGTGGCCTACTGTCCACTTCTAATACTATCAAAAATTAAAAATAAGAAGCTTATGTTAATGAGAGATGTAAAAAAAAATCATATGATTTGAAGAAGTAACACAGAAATATCAGTTGCATTGATATAAGAACAAAGGCTGTCACAGATTGCATAGTCGGTCAGATTTAGTGGCTGGCGGTTAGTAGCTCGCTGTAGTTTGGTTAAATTAGCTAATGTAAATTCAAACTGCCATGCTTCACATGAGCATTTACCTGAAGCTTATTCAGACAGTTAAATATTAGGAAAGATGTTCTATGGATAGAAACAGTGTCTAGCTAATCACACTGTGTAATCTTCAGATGGGCTGTTAGTACAATGCTTCTGGGGTCGCCTATTAATAAACCAGAAGGCAGCAATTCAAATGTTCCAGGTCGTTTTTATATTATGTCTGTTGTATTTATTTTATTCTGTAATTATTAGCTCTTACCTATTATTATCCATTGTTATGTAGTGATTCAATAAATATGTGAAAATCTTATAAATATATGATAAATGTTACAGAACTATGATAACAGCACTAATGTCACAAATCTTTTAGATTACTTGTAATGGCATTATTCTCCAACTAACTGCAATTGTTTCACGTTTGATAAATGTTTCCTGTTTTTAAGATTTCTACCTAATTTTCATCAATACTTTACCAAAACAAACTGGTGCCTGGAGTTGGACACGTCTTCCACCCTCTGCTGGCCGTGGACAGATGATCCGACAGATACAGTCGTGACCCTGCTTCATCCTCAACTGTGACTCACGAGGGACAATAAATTACAAAAGGAACACATTCTGTGGCCAATAAATAAATCCACGCGTTCACATTTTCCGTTTTTATTAAGATTGTGCCATCTTGGGAAATATTTAAAATAAAGAAATTGGGATATTCTTATTTTTAAGTCTACAACCAATTCTCTTGATATTAATTTTACCGCAAGGCAAAAAAAAAAATCTTCCTGCAAGCAAATTCAGCTCTGTTAAAATTTGCGTTTTCCTGTAAGACAAAAAAAAAAATGCTGGGACCAATGAAGTGCCATAAATTGGCGGCATATCAAATATGACACAATAAAAACGTGTAAATTAAATAAATTATTCAATGTTTCTATAATTTTTGAAAAGTTCTCATAAACAGTTAATATTAAAAAAAAAAAAAAGAGTGTTCTGCCCTGTATGTGTCTGGACTCATGAGTCACAGCAAGTACCTGCATCAGTTTACATTTTTTCTGTAATTTCTTCATGTAAGATACAGAATAACACAAATACCAATCTGGAGTTATGCAATTATAATCATAAAATATGACTGTTAGAAAAGAAAATTAGATATTTCTATTGAACTGATGGCACCACCAGCAGGTGAAATGTCTGTAGTCTGTTTATGTGGGAGATGGTACTCTTTGAATTACAGCAAGGTTAGTCTTCCACATTAAGGTCACGGGCTTGCTCTGAGTCCTCAGAGATGAGGTGGCCTTAAAGGTCCCTTCTACCTGTTCAGAGCACCTAATCAAAGAGCCACAGACATAGCCACAGATGAATGAACCAGGTAGGGCACCCAACTCCTGTGTCATGAAGGCAGGTCCCAGAGGTGAATGGTCACCAAAAGAGGAAACGCGTTAAGGATCAAATGCCAGTGACCATGTGAAATCAAAGGCAAAGACATACAGGAAGGCACCTTTTACCATTTAGAGGCATCTGCAGAGGAAGTGCAGGTTTCATTATGGATGTAATGGAGAGCGGGCCAAGGTCAGAAAGCAATCATCATTCTGACACCTCACCCAGCAGGCAGCGCTACTCCTCAGAGCGCCGCCATGCAGCGCCGGGAGAGCCATCTTACACATAACAACAACAGACGATGGAGGCCAAAGGCAATGTCACAGGCCACCCTTCCATCGATAGCAGTGCAAAGGACCCGTAAGAGAGCTTTCTCTTAGCAGAAAATAGAGTCTGTCAGCGTGCAAAATTCTGGGGCTTCATGTCAGAGATCCCAGTCCAGTATCTTAGGTGTGGATATTTGTTGGCTTGACATACTGTACATCTAAACTAGCTGAAGAAGCACTGAGTCAAGAATAAGTGCCTCTTTTATATAACCACATCAGAGCTCGGCATATGGCAGGGCCCGTGGTGGTGTAAAGTGAAGACAGGAGGCAGAAGAGTGCAAGCCTTGTCCCAGGCATGAGCTGACATCCCTGTAGAGGAGCCCTGTAATTAGCAAGGCTAATGAAGAATAGGGCCGAGACTAATGTCCCCGCTGACCTCTGAGCCCTGTTGGCAGGGTGAGAGGGTGGACTTCAACAGAGAAGAACATGATACTATGCTATAGCCATTAACCCTGACCCAGCACTCCCCTCAGGCTTACATCTGGTGCAGGACTGGATCGGTACCAAGTCTCAGTGGGCAACAAGACTGAATACTTGGGTCCACAGGTAATGAATTGCCAGATAGGCCCTATTATATCTCATCTACTCCAGTTCACTAACTGTAAATTCAACCTTTAGAAGACAGTGTGTTATTACCAGGTTGTGCTTTTCATACCGCTGCTGTTGACTTGAAAAATGCAATTCAAAAGTCCATCCGAGGCATCCTCAAGAGTGCTTGTTTAAAGTCTGCACACCATGGGTATTCCATCATTATAAAAACTGATGTTTTCTGTTTTGCACAGCATGGGTCCTCACACTGTGATTACATACCGGAGGAAGACACCTGTCACATGGAGCTGTTACTAGCTGTCATGGCTTCTTACAGATTGGTTGCTGCTCTTATGAATGCGTAGAGAAAAAAAATATGACAAAGTGATTCTTGAAAAGTATTATTTTGTCTTTGTAAATCAGAAACAAAATGCCACATTCTAAAGAGGCAAAGCAATTATAGATGTTTCACATCATCCCAAGTTTTTGGTTGAGGCTGTGATATTACTTGATTGATGATGAGATAGAGAAGGTATACAATGCTGAAGGAAAGGGCTGTCCCATGGTATATATTTCCATTACATTAGTTGTGATGACACATTTAAACATCAGCCGAGCAACATGACTGACACCACACTTCAAAAACTCAAAATCTTACCAAGTATATTTGTCTTGTTTCTAATCAAAATTATCTCATTACACTTAAAATAAGACACAGTCAGCTAAAGGGCAACATTTCAGTAAGCTAACTTGTATATATATATATACACACACTCAATATTCCAGGTCCAATTTAATAAGGTTTTTTATTAACATATTGTAACAAATGGTAAGAGAATTAAAAGAAAATATATTATAAAAATTGAGTTTAAAAGTGTGCACACTTTACCCATTTTAACCTTTTGCTATTGAATATAAAGAATTGAAAGATTTTTTTATAGTCATTGTTATAATTACAGCTACACTTTAAGATCTTTAAACTGTGGCATTATGGGAAAGAAAAATATGGGCAGGATATTGAAGGCTGAAATAGAAATACATACAATGTGATGTGTGAAATAAGGCTATAAAAACACACTGGCTTTGTCTGTATGTCTGTTTGATTAGACCAAGTTGAAGAAAAGGACAGATAAATATTGTATAAACGAATTTATTGTGTAATGTTAGCAATCAAATTAATTAAGGGGTCCACAGCTGTTGGAGGCGAATAAGGCCATGAATTTTTCAGTGCTACCACTTCTCCCTAAGATTTTACAATAAATATTTCTGGAGGTCTTGGATGAATTTTTCATGGCTGAGTGGGGGAGATGAAAGGCGAATGAGGGATCCAGGGGACGGGAGCTCTCTGCTGCTGACACACCACAGAGAGGTGCATCGGCTCCAATCTTTATCAATGAAACCCAACCGGCACTATTGCTTTAATTACCCTCCTTTGTCAAGCATTCCACTATCAATAAAGAAAGGCTGGGCCGTGCACACGGCTAAAGGAGGAGCAGGAGGGGGAGGAAGAGGAGGAGAGGGGGTGATATCATGAGTTCCTCTTGTTTTCTTGCCCTCCCACTTTAAGAGAGGAAATGATGTAACTGAGCAGTGATCGAACTGACAAACCTAGACCACCTCCTCATGCAACTGCAATACAACTGCAACCTTTTTGTTTTGGTGTGATTTCCTTGCGGTCATTTAAATCCCAGCAGTGTAGTGTCAAAAAAAAAGCAGCACCAACTTTAATTCAAGGCACAGTCATTTATTTATCTATGATATCTTTACAGGAGACAAATCAATAAAGCATGCATTTGCCATATATAGTATACTGCTGTATACTGGCTGTATACTTTATACCATAAATGAGTAACAGATGCCATTGATTTTCATGCTGTTGTCTAGGCATGAGGTATAGCCTGGATGAATAAATCAGAACTGGGCACAACTTGTATCTTCCCCCTCATTTGGTATTCAGGGAGGCTCCAGAGGTAACTAATTCAGGGGAGACATCTGTTTGGTGGGCAATACACCAGCAATATTCCACCTGGAATCGCATCCATAAACAGCATCCTCATTCTCCCCCTGAACTAAAATACGCAGAGCAGCGTGTGGCAGTAGTGGCAACAGTGTAGATTATATCCATGTATGCTCAGGAAATGGAGCTTATACCAGGTTCTAAAACAAAACTAAGATTTTGAACATCTGTATACGGAAGCAAAGGGGGTGTCTTGTACCAAGAACAACAACTGGTAACTACATCACAAAAAGTACAGTACCTACTGGAAATATGTGGAATCTTGAAGACTTTAGGTCATGTATATTTTTTCATAGTTTGAGCTTGGTGTTAAGGGAAACTGCATTTATTGATTTTTGTTTACTTGGGGCTAGGTACTGTGTTAGCAAACGGTAGCCCTTTGTACAAGGATATCAAGAAGACACAGAGAAACTTTAGCATTTTTTGGAGGCAACTTGAATGATTCTTCGCTTATCTAGAATATGTATAAATGGGCCTCCATGAAAGCACCTCTTGGTTTGTGGACAACCACGAGGCTTGGTTCATCCATAAACTCTATGGTTACATTAAAACAGACATAGATATGTGCTTATTAGTGCTAGAATGATATAAATTCTATCACCAGAAGTGAAGTACATGTTGGATGGGCTGCTGGTTAACCCCAGAGTCACCCTTTTCAAAAATACAAACAACAGGTCCAGTTTAGTAACTCTTTTCCTAAGGTGAAGCATGGCAGCTAGCTAACAATACCTTCCCATTATTCAAAGCAACCACTCCCTCACTAATTTATAGCTTTGCGTCTCCATAAAAGGCTATAAGCATGATGAATTTGCAAAGTTGGACATTTTAACATGGGAGTCAGTGGAGTTTAACTTCATTTTGGAACGAGCCTCAAGTGGCCATGGGGGGAACTGCAGTTTTTGGTATATGTATATTTGCATATTTTTTTAGGCTTGAGGATTTTGCTTGATGTGGCTCTTTTAAGGTTTATTAGCTCTACCTTAATAAAATAACTAGCAATATGTTTGCTAGTTTGGTTATCAGACCCTTTTTGCTGAAATGACATTCATGAGAGCAATATCACTCAATCAAATCAATCAATTCCATTTTGGTTTATAAGATTTTTATATCTTATAAGGGGAACTCCAGTAATACATGACATTGCTTTCAAGTTCAAGTTCACAAATCATTCATTTGTTTAGCTTTAATGCTATAGCATGCATAGTTTAACATCTTGGATGGCAAGTTACATTTAAATTTGCATAGCATTAACAATGTGCACAAAGCTAGGCTGAGAAGCCGGTGTTTGCAAAGGTTGGTGTGATATTTGTATCGGGTGCTTCAGATGTAGGTTGTGAGGTTATTAAGGTTTGGGTGGTGAACCATACTGACTATAACCTGCAGTCTTTCCTTAGCTTTGTTGTAATTATCAGAGCAGCATTAGAAAGGTGGAGCTCTAGCAGTAAATTAATGCGCACTGTGTGAAGTTTGGATTTCCATATACTTTCTAACACATACCAGTGGATGAAAATTATATGCCAATAAGGTGTTCTGTGTTCTACTTACAATGGTGTTTCCTCTTCTATTAATAGAAATGAAAGCAGGCTTACAGGCAGCTTCTTTCAGTAGCGAGGAGGACCGATTGTTTAATTCTGTTATATTCTCACCAATCAATGCATTCACTTCAAAGCGATGGGAAACACTTGCATCCAGAGTAGATTGATCAGTTCTAATACAAGTCATTAACATACAAGTTGTTAACAACTGAGGCCTCTGTACCGTATCTAGGAATCAAGAGAGTCATCGATAAAGCCAATTTAAGACTTTTAGCGTCTTAAAAGCGTGAGTACGCACTCCTCCACTCCACAACAGGATCAACCACTGTTAAACCGTTTTCTTCCTCTCTCGCTCTCCGTTTTTCTGTCTGTCCTTCGCTCACTCACTCAGCCTCAGCCACTTAGCTTGAAGCCTGTACTACGGCATGAGACCACTGGTATACTTTACTGATGTTAAATTTATAAGCCAAACCGAGGGGAAAGTATTAAACAACCTTGTGAATAGCCGGGGTGTGCTTTAACCGAGGCGGCGTATCTTTTTCATCAACAAAAATAACTCTTCAAAGGCAGTAAAAGCATGCTTAGAAAGTAAAAGGCCATTTTAGCAGACGAGTCCAGCAGTGGGAGGAGTGAAAACAGAAACAATTTAGTTCCTGATAGGCCCCCCGTCCCCCACCCCCACTGCAGTCCTCCCTCCACCCCCTGCCATCCACAAACCCTGACCACAGCACTAGCAACGCGGCACATATCCCACCCCTTAAAAAGCTAAATCAAGGCTTTGAAAAACATACAGTGTCTTTAATAATTCAAGCATTGGTGGGTTTGAATAGCCTCTTTAGCATGGAAATATACAGACTCCTGATATAAGATCAGTCCCTCAGGGGGCTCCCTCACCATCTTACTGCGCTGCACCCTTTCTTAACTGCAATATGGGCTCCTGCTTAAAATGCAACTACCTGTCTGATTACATTAAACAGAAAAATGTAAGCTATACGGGATTGTACGGGGTGTACCAGCAGTTTGAAAAATATATATTTTTAATGGGTGTACATATTTTTTTTAAAGGAAAGCATTCTGAACTTGTATAACACCCTGAATGCACGAATCAAGCTCAAAGTTTTGCAGTAAGGCAATTATTGCAGTTGACTAGCATTTTTACTGGGGTTGTGGACTAACACAGGATTGTAAATATTTAACTATCTTTGCACCCAATGCACATTCATATTTCATCAGGTTTCTCTCAGTTTATTCTCAAAGCAAAGTGTTGGACTGCATAATTATTTCAGTTTAGCCATTTTTTTTTCAACCTATTACTTCCATAAATACAGGAATTTGAGTTATAGCTCCTCAGAGAGCTAATTTAAGAAAAGCATGCATTAATTAATACAACCTAGATGGAAAGGAAGAAATCCCTAAGTAAGTAAGCTGTTGGCAGATATCAAGGATGATTTTCGCCTTCAAAGGAAATGGGGATGGATTTGAGAGGATGCAGAGGTTTAATCAATACTGTTGACTCTGGAGGTTGGCAGGTGTGGTTGGTGCGTAACTCTCAACAGAAGCATTTCCATCATCCAGGAAGAAAAACTCAACGTGGCCGCTGCGGAAATCTACTCCCAACTTCCCAAGGCCCTCGGATGCCATTCAAAGTGTTTAATCGTAGTTAATTTTCCGATTTCGCTGTGAGGAAGCACAGTGAACTTGTTTATTCATATTCATTTTCTTTGTCTTTACTGCAATCACGTCAGTATACTGTCGAGCATGTGACTTTAAACCTTTTTGTTGCACACTTCCATTTGTGTGTATGTCCATTCTCACATCCGATGTGTGGAATAATGAAATAAATATCGAACTCTTAAATATTTTAGTGCATTCTAGGAGTAAAGTGGAAGTGTTTTTCTGACAGACCTTGCCTGCATCCCCACGCCCCCTCCTCTCTATTTCTCTTCACAAATGCATTGTGTGCACCGGCCGGCCCAATCCATCACTCAGCGTCTGGCGGGAGAAAAAGCACTTTCCCAGGGTGGGTGTTTTTTAGTTCTGCCAGCGCTGCTGTTTCAGTGGGCACCCGTGAGACCTCGCTGATGGACACTCTGGTCATCACTGGCAGGGTGCTTTGGGACTCTCTTCAACCTCGCATCCCTCCCTTTGCTTCCCCCCCCCTACTCCCCCTTCTCGCTCTACCTCAGCCTGTTCCACTCACCTCGTGTTTTCACCAGCACCTTCCTTTGTCCCAGCAGTGTTGTGCACTCCCTTTTTGACAATGATGACTATTGTACCTGTCTGAATTCTCTCCTGCAAAGTGGCTCGGCCTTCAGAGACCAGCCACACTTTGTTCGAGGGCTTGGGCATCTCAGGATGATATTTTGACCGCATGAAAACAAATAAGCTATAATAATGTTAGTAGGAAGACGAAGAACCGCATTTCACAATGTAATTGAAGTACTGTTTAATCAATCATTGCATTTAAGTAGATGGTTCCATTCTGGAGGGATTCTTAGTGGTACAGCCGAGGTTCTGTACTCAACATCTCTCTCAGTGTCTCCCGTTCAGCCTCATTTTGCATCACAACCAGGCAGAATGCATAAAACGAAGGCTTCGTGCACGCATGTGCTCAGAACAATTATGTAGAAATAAATCTATTCAAATTGAAGTCTGCTCCAGTTTTACTCCGACAAACTGAGATTTGATTTCCAAAATGCTCGCTCGTCTCTTCTACACAAAGAAGCCAGCGGGGAGAGGGTGCAATCGCTGGAGAAAAGTGGGCTGGAAGGCAAATCTAGGTGATGCGTATGTTCTTAGAGTGCCCCTGGGTCTTCCATGGGTAGGTAGGATCTGACAAAAGAGATCTGTACAGCAAAAAAATCCTCCACTCTGCTAGAGCATGGGAAATTAAGCCCAGATAAAGATTCTCTCTTAAACATACTCCCTTCTCTCTTTTCATCCCTCTTTCCCCCCCCTCCCTCTGCAGTGGCAGAAGAAATTACCCATTGTACCATTAGATAAACCCAAACAGCCCTCTCCGTAAGACCTCCAGTTCCTTGTGCAGTCCCAGCTTGGCGTCCCTCGGGTGTTTGTTCAAAAGGAAAACTCTGCGGTGCCTCCGGGGGATGTTTAACTCATTGCAGTGGCAAGTATTTAGAGAAAACTCAACAAGTTTGAGGCTGTCAAAGCTAGAATCCAACTGTCAGGCTGAATTATGTCTCCAAGGCGTCTGATGTGAGGTAATGACCAATTGCATCATTTTGACAAACCCACCATCGATGAGAACTAGGGCAGACGGCGATTGCTTTTGCACAAGTGTTTCATTTGAATTTGAACTGCTGCTGCTAAGTGCATTAAATGATGCTGATTAACTAAGATTATGGCTGCAGCAGGGATGTGATTTCTGTTTTGATACGGAGCATAAATTGAGGCAGAGCAAACAGTTTTTTGAGTGGCTGATGAATAATTGAAAGTCAGCAGAGGGTACATCAATAAAGTGGTAATGAGGCGTATTTGTGTGAAATTTCTAATTCTCAAACTCTGTCACTCTACTAGCAGTCTATTACTTCCATTATTGCTGCTACTGTAACTGCTGCTACAGCAAATTATGACTCCTTATTGTTAGTGTTGTTATTAATTGCTACCTGTCTTTCATGTCAGTGAGGCATTTTTAGATAACATGCTATGTTTATCAAGGCTAACCCAAAATAAATTGCAATAATTTATTACCTCATCATATGATGCGTAAACATCTTATGCAAGGTAGCTGTTTCTTCCATAACTGACTATTTAATAACCAAATCTCACATTTTCATTATCACAAATTCATTATTTCACCATGCCGTGGATATTATTCATTAAATGTAGGATATTTCGGACCTCAACCAGTTATTCCCACTATTCCCAAATAGTGTTTCATGCCCTGTGCCTATTTCTACCCCAAAACATAATAGTGCCAACCACAGTTGCATACCTGCAATGATGCGTATCTATTTAAATAAATCTAAAATATATCCAGAATCCTACTTTGGTATCAATTTTTCATCATATCGGTTGTCATGTCATGTTACTATCTCATTCTAAAGCAGAATATTTCCAAACCCCAGCCTACACCCTCACCACTATTGTTACTATCATTAATTGACACATGGTTCCTGTCGTGTCATGCAGCTATTTCATCCAGTGCCGAATTATTCTTGAACCTTGTCCTAGACTCTGTAACATATCCCTAAATCTGACAAGTGATGTCTCAGTAGAGGTATTTTTTTCATGTCCAGTACCTGTTTCACCCCCAAATAGAAGAAGTTTTAGTTCTTAACCAGGGTTAGTGTTATGATTGTAATCATGATTTTTGTCATTTTTTTTATCATGACTTCTCCCAGTCTTCTATCCTGTTTCAAGTAGCAATGGTATTTTTTAAAGCTCATACCAGAGCTGATTTGCAGTGATGTTTAACTATCTTAATCAATAATAGAGCTCTTGGCTGCTTCATGGTTTTAACTATCTGAATCAAACTTGTGCTCTTTCCGATGCATTTTGTCCTGTGATGTTGTTCTGTATATAGTTTGTCTTCATACAATTTAAAAGCTTATCCAGGAATGAGTACTGAAAGCTAGCCTAGGTTGTAAATGCTGCAGCATGTATTGGTTCATACAACATGATCCTGTCAATAAAAAATTAAAATATTTTATAAAAATATAAATTTCAGATATCTTTAGTTTCATAGCCAAAGCTATTTTGCTGTTTTGATTCCATTTAAAACAGATTCTATCCTAAACCTGACCCCATTACTATTATTAGTAACAATAATAGTGCCATTAGTACAGTTAAACCTGTTTCTTTTTCCGTTTACACAACCATTTCAGACTACATGTCTTCATTGTAACCCTAAGTCTGGCTTAAGGGTTAAGGGGCTATTACAAAATTAAAATAGACACTAACTTTTAAGTACACAAAGCCCTTCAGATTCTCTGTGTTACATCTGACTAGCAGGCTTTTAAAAAGTGAGCCTGTGGTGCCCTCTATCTTTGAGTGAGAGTAGAAAAGAAGGGATTACTGGTCAATTGGAAGCAATTATTTCTTGACAGTTTAATTCAGTTGCAGTCATTTGCACTTAACTTAAATTTTTATGACAAGCAGACGCTAATCTATGATTAATATTAAACTGAATAAGAGATTATTTTCCCCACAAAGGCTTCTATGTATAACCTTGTGGTGAGCTTGTAACCGATGCTGAATAATTTGCTTTGAGAAAATTACAAAAGCAACACTTTGACTTTGAATGTTTTTATTTACAACAGTGTCTACAGGTCACTTTCTTTGGAGTAAAACTGTTCCTTTGTTCTGCCTTTTTCTAACACAGTTGTGGCATGTTGTGTCCACCTGGAGTACTGTTGACCTTCTGCGAGGCAGCTAGCTAGTTAAAGAAGTCCATTTTCAAGGCTGTTCTTGCTCATATCAAAACTCCATTATAGATTTTACCTCCAGGGGAACCCAGGGCTCACAAGGTCCTTGGCAATTTTACCTGAGGAAGAAGCTAAAAGGATTTGAATCTCCAAGGATGGGTGAGGAGGAGGAGGGTGTGAGGACGGGAGTGAGGGTGGGATGCGCACCCCAGGACCCGAGCCCCTAATCTTTCTCTGCCAAGCAGGGAGCAAAGCAGAGCAAAAATGGAGATTTGGAGATGGTTCAGTGACACTGAACCCTGAACATCAGGGCCTCCAGAATTGGTGGAGGAGGCAGACAAACCTTGGAAAAACAAGAGGTGGAAAAGAAGAGCTGAGAGATTGTTGTCGAAGGATTGCCAGGGGAGCTGGTTTCTGCTCCCAGAAACAGAGCATCCAATACATTTAACATATATGAAAGAACAACAGCTCTCTCCTCACACCATCCTTAACTATGTGTACTAACAAGACAGATGGAGGCCAAAGATGCAGACAGATCACATCAGGACATCTGTCACTTTATGGCAACAGCCTCCTTAATAAGTGACAAGGCTTCCTCACCCCGTGGGCACACGATGGGGGGAGGCGGGGGTTAGTGTCTGAGCAGTGGCTGTGCAAAGCAGCCGTCAAAGTCATGCAGTGCCCCCTTTTTTTAAAACAACTTGTTCCAATTACAGCCAATCACATGCGATATGTGCCCTTGATTATCATCCTGGGCAGTAGACATCAAAGCTGCCTTCTATGGGTGCTGACATGTGGCTGTGCAGTAATTAGTGGACTTCGCTGAAGAGAGTTTCATCACCAAATGTTTTCAATATACTGAATGTCTTAATTTGCAGGGAGGAGGAGGGATGGAGGGGTGCGTTCATGTTGGGAGAGAATAATGCCCTACAGAAATAATTAAAGCATAATTACAGCTCATCAGCTGTGCAAGTGCTCACAAAGTGCTGTCGCTGAAGATGTGTTGCTTTCCTCCGGGTATCAGACAAGGAGCAGGCCACATTCGCATCCAAAACTCACAGCACAGCCCCAGTTGGACCAAATAGATCCTTGTGTCTTATTACCAGAAATACCACCAGGAAAATGACATAACAATCCAAATTCAAATGAATTTATCTTGCTGTTACACTGGTGCTTATTATCCTCAATAAACACCTGCTCTTGCTGAGAATATGTTGTCTGCCAAGGACAAACCAGGCAGCACGCATCAAACCAGGAAGCCCAGAATGCATAGCAGGTCGTTAAAGCAATAACTTGTCTCCTCGGCTGATGTGTCAAACTCTATGCTCGGTGCAAGACGGAGATGCACAGATTGAGGAGCCAGACAACCTTTTAAATTGACATCATGTTAGCTCTGTCCGCAGGATGAAGCATGGCTATGTCCTGTGATGACCACTTCATACAAATATGGCTGGCAGTGCAGTCTCATAAGGAGCAAAGTGCACGCTAAGTGTTTGTGACGAGTACTAAGGCCATTGCTTGATCCCAAGGAAGTAATGAAGGCGGGACTGTAGGCCATGTGTTTTCTCCATCCACCTGATGGCAGACTTATAACAACCCGGGTGTCAGGCCGACTTAAAGTCATGCATCGTCTCTCTACTGCTGTGCTCAGAGTTATCTTGACATATGTTTACCCCTCCCAGCCCAGAGATGAGGATCCAAATGGCACAATGGTCGCCTTCAAGTCTGCTCTGATGATGTTGCCCGCCCTCTAAATCTGGGTTTGTGTGTGAGTGTGTTTGTTTGCATGTGTGCATGCTCAGCAGAACATGATCTATAAGAATGCCAGGATAAAAACAGATCCCCCTCTAGTGGTGAAATACACGCAGAAGGAACCATAAACTCACCATAATGATGATGCTTCAAAAAAGCAGATAATGGTAAATTGAAACTCTGCTGTTAAAATAAACATTCACATTTAACACATAATAAATTGCTTATTATACATTTTATTATACATTATTTACATATATGTTTTTAGTATATCCATCATATATTGTAGGGAACTCACAGTAAGTGAACGCTTGATAACATAATACGTAAGTAGTAACAGTTAAATCACAAATCACAACAAAAGTCGACTCAAGGAGATTTATATTGTAAGGAAAACCCTACAATAATACAGAGAGAACCCTGACAATCAGACAAACTCCTTTGAGCGAGCCCTTGGTGACAGTGGAAAGGAAAACCTCAATTTTAACAGGAAGAAAACTTCAGCAGAACCAGGCTCAGGGAGGGAAGCCATCTACTTTTTGTAAATAATGTTGCATTCATGACAAATGCAAGAAAAACAAAATTCCCCTTCAACATTGTGTAATAACCCCTTAATCGTTTACTACATCTATAGATACAGATATATATATATATATATATATATATATATATATATATATATATATATATATATATATTTTTTATTTATATATTTTATATATATACACACACACACATATATATATATAT